>PVKM010012390.1:0-31941 GCA_004027735.1 Carollia perspicillata | reverse complement strand
TTTTTTTTTCCTCATCAACATTGTAACAAGACAACATTGAGCAAAACCAGCTTATTTGAAGACCTGCTGTACTATCTCATGTACTACTTCCATTAGCCCTATAAATTACGCGTATTATTGATACCATTCCAAGAAGATAAAATTAAGACCTAGAAACATGATGTAAATTGCCGAAGATCACACAGGTAGTGAATAGCAGAGCTAGAATTCAAACCCTGATCGTCTGAAGCCAAACTCCACGTGCTTGACAGTCAAACCACACTCCCGGATTTCTCAGCCTTGGTGCTACTGACGCACACCCAGGTAACTCTTTTCTCTGAGGGTCTGCCCTATAGGACTGCGGGATGCTTAGCAGCTCAGCAAACACCCCTGGCCTCTGCCCACTAGATGGCAGCAGTGCCTTTTCTTCCCAGACCCTCCCCTGCTTGTGGCCGCCAAAGATGTCTCCAGACACTGCCAGATGCCCTTTAGGAGGCAAAATTGCCACCACTCCCCCAGGTCGAAAACAATTTTTCTACTTCAAGCCTTCTTTATAATGATTGTATAATGTCATGCCATTAAATAACTCAGAAATACCACTTTAATGACTAAAATACATTTTATTGAATGTTAAATTAGTGTTACACATAAAATAGTATTTTTTATTTTTAAAAAAATCCTGACCTGTGAATATGTCTATTGATTTTTAGGGAGAAAGAGAGAGAGACAGAGAGAGAGAAATATGGATGTGAGAGAGAAACATCAATCGGTTCCCTGCTGTAAGTGCCCGAACCAGGGATCGAACCCAAACCTAGGTATGGGCCCTGACCAGTAATCAAACCCTCAACCATTTGGTATATGGGATAATGCTCCAACCAACTGAGCTGCCCAGCCAGGGCAGTACTTTTGATTATTTTATAAAGAAAAATGTATATTTGAGAACTTAAAACAATCAAGTTCTTTGAAATCTACCTCTTTGGTGTATTTTACATATAAATGTAAACCTCATCAATGAAATAATAAGAAAGAGGTGTTTCATATTGCAAAGACTTTTACCTCCCTGTTTTAAATGCACTGTGCTGTTTTTCACCTGGTGTACTTCAGAAAATAAAAATGAAGGACACTTGTTTCCGTAACAGATTTAACAGTGAAAGAGTTTATTTGATCACTGTATACAGACATGGCCTAAGTTATAATCAAATAAAATAAAACTGCATGCATATATACTTGACAATAAAAATAAATTCATTATTCAATTATTTTAAAATTCATAATCCTATTATTTTCCTAAAATGTCTAATAAATCAACACAAAGGCTTTGGTTTTGGTTTTGTTTCTTTTAAAATATGTACTTAAATATATATATTAAAAGCAAGTATTTTGCTATTTCTAACTATATCATTCACCAAATATTTAATTGCCTACTCTTAGGTTACCTACTTTAGGAAAGATATAAAAATTAAAGTCTGCATTCCTGAGAAAATTATTTTAGAAACTAGTCATATATACACAACACCCTAAGAATAAGAAAAGACAGTATAAAGCAACTAATAAGGTGTTTTACATAATTCACATTAAAGAAAAACATACGCATACACATAAAGTTAAGGAAGATAGTGAAACTCATTTACTAGACATATTACATATAAATAATTTGTCACAATTTTTGCATTTTAAGAGTCCACATGAAAAATCACAGTATGCATAGACTAGAAGCAATGTATATCAGACAAAAGCATCCTGGAGAGATTTAGGTTGTTAGGCTTTTACAGTTTTTCCCCAAATCTTTTTAGGGTTTGGGACAAAAAAATTTGGTTAAAAGCAGACATTCTATCCTCATGGTTTTGACTATTATTCCTTCTTACCATAAAACAGAAAATAAAAACAAACAAGAAACACCATAATTTGCTACAAATTCCATAGTTTTTAACTAATGGTGTTTACTTTATAGTTACTGGGAAATGTTTTACCCACTATCATAAAAATAGAATTAAGAACACATCTGGCTAAATAAATCCAAAAGAGAGCAGTGGATTTTGTTGAGTTTATAGACAATGATAAGTATTTAAGTGACCATACATTTTTAACCTTTTCCTTGGGTGCCGTTTGGAAGTAAGCTGCCTTTAATAACCTACATGGGGCATCATGGTTGCGATCCAAGTGAGGAGCATCACAACGAAAGTATCTAATACACACATGTTGCTTAGGGCTGCACTGTTACCATAGTTACTACCAGATCAAACATCTCAGGAAAGCAGAACCACTAGTCTTTCAACTTGCAGGAAGTCAGCACTTTCAACAGGTGATAAACCTTCATTTTCCTTCATCTGGGGGCTTTTCCAATTGGTCTTGTGTTGTTTCTTCATGTTTCTTTTTTACATCTAAAAATAAATAATTTTCATTCATATATTGACTATGTTAAGATGCATTTTATATTACATCGTAATAAAACCCTTGGCCTTTTTCCTGTATGTACCCCAGTCATTTTCTACTTGGTTACATATTTTGTCATCAGTCCAGACATGGAAACGACACAAAAAATGCCAGATCCCAGCTTGTGGTTTCTATTAGCAATTGGGAATGATTAATTTGTAAACCCTAAATAATATTTGTAGTGAGATAATTTTTTAAAATAGACCTTAAATATGTTTATTTACAGCTGTTAAAAAAGCGTTGTCTCTACATCTGAAAATGCATTTCCTTGTGTGTATTCTTTAATATCTGGTGTTATATATTGGTTGTATTTTTAGCATTTTAAGTTTCTTAGTTGATGTCTTTGACTTTATTTCAAAATGACTTAAAGGAACATATAAAGGTAGTAAAAATATTCTTTCAGATAATGGTTTCTTAAGTGATAAAACAAAATGATGAAAACTATTGACTCTCCTATAGTACAGTTGTTCTGTTTTCCTTAACTAAGTAATGTCAATATGTATTAAGGTTTCGTGTGTTTGTTTCAGCCTTTTATATTAACGAGTAACTTCTCTACCTCGGTATCTGAGGATGGTCCTTCAACAGCTGTATCGTGTTCTGATAATCATAGACTAGTCCCCCCTTATCCACCCCCAGTTTCACTTTCCGCAGTTCTAGTCACCGTGGTCCAGATGGAAGGGAAATGGAAAATTACAGATAAAAACATTCATCAGGTTTAAACTGCACGTCGTTCTGAGTGGAGTGATGAAATCTGGTGCCATCCTGCTCCATCCCACCTGGGACGTGAACCATCACTTTGTCCAGCGTCACCAGGCTGTAAACGCGTCTGCCTGTTAGTCACATGGCAGCCGCCTTGGTCCTCAGACTGAGACATCAGATCACCTGCTGCATATTGCAGGGCTGTGTTCACGTAACCATTACTTCACTTAAAAGGGCCCCAAAGCAGTTCCCATAATTTGTATCCCAGTATATCATTATAATTGCTGTTTTATTATTAGTCATTGTTATTAATTTCTTACTGTGCCTAATTTATAAATTAAATTTTACCACAGGGGTGTCCATATAGGAGAAAATGCAGTGCACGCAGGGTTTGGTGATAGCTGTGGTTTCAGGCAACTACTGGGGATCTTGGAACATATGTCCTCTAGATAAGGGGGAACTTCTGTTATATAGCATTTTTATTTTTTAATATATTTTATTGACTATGCCATTACGGTTGTCCCATTCCCCCCTTCACTCCCCTCCACCCTACACACCCCCTCCCACTCCCATTCTCCCTCTTTAGTTCACGTCCATGTGTCATAAATTCTTTAGCTTCTACATTTCCCACACTACTCTTGCCCTCTCCCTGTCTATTTTCTCCCCACCGTCTATGCTGCTTATTCTCTGTACCTTCTCCCCACCCTCTCCTCCCACTCCCCTGTTGCTAATCCTCCATGTGACCTCCATTTCTGTGGCTCCGCTCTTGTTTTAGGTGACCGTTTAGTCTGCTTTTGTTTTCAAACTTAGAAAGCCAAAACCTTTACATATATTTCATTTCTTTTCTTTTTATGTCTTTCATCTTTTTTTTTTCATCTTATGTGTATACTATTCTACTTTTACTAGCAGTGAACCATCTGGAAAATACAATGACCTTTAGAAAAAGGTGAGATAACTGTGGGACTCCATGATCTGACCACAGTCCCTGGCCTAACAATGATATATTCATTTCATAGGGATCAAACCAGGAACATTTGTAACTTTACCCATTAATAATTTCCTGAGGCAAAGAACTCAGAGCCCTCCTCTGGGGCTTGCGTTAATGCGGTAAATGTGCAGAAGCTCCCGGCTGTCTTTTGCCTAATTGCCACCAGGAATAAATTTCTACACACACAGAGTCCACTTTGACATCCAACATGGGATGACCTGGCAATTCCACTTTAAGGAATATATTCAAAGAAACCCAAAACACTAATTTGAAAGAATATGTTCACCCCTATATTCATCGCCGTGTTATTTACGATAGCCAAGATCTGGAAGCAGCCAAAGGGCCCACCAATAAATGAGTGGATAAAAAAGCTGTGATGCATTTACAAAATTGAATACTACTCAGCTATATAAAAGAAGGAAATCTTACCTTTTGCAATGGCATGGATGGACCTGAACAATTCTATGCTAAGTGAAATAAGTGAGTCAGGGAAAGAGAAATACCATATAATTCCACTTATATGTGGAACATAATGAACAAAATAAACTAACAAGCAAATTAGAAATACAACCATAGATACAGAGAATAGACTGACAGCTATCAGAGGGGAGGGGAGTTGGGGGACTGGGTGAAAAAAGTTAAGGAGTTAAGAAGAAAACAGAGGCATGGGTGTGGACAGAAGTATGGTAATTGCCAGAGGGATGGGGGTGGGAGGAGGTGGGAGAGAGCCAGGGGGAGACAAGTGGTGGGGGACGGAGACTTGACTTAGGGTGATGAGTGTGCAGTGCAGTGCGCAAACGACGTGTTATAGAGTCACAGACTGGAAACCAATGTCCCTCCACTAAATTCAATTAAGAAAAGAAAACAAATAAAATGGGGCCCAAGCCACAGGTATTCTGGTAGTGACTTAAAACTGAAATTGTCTTTAACCTCTATGAGTGTTTTTTAAATGAAAAAACCCTTTTAAATCTTTATTAAAATTATCGTTATATTTAATTCTCAGAAAACTCAACTCTGCACGCTATATGAAGTGTACGTAAATCATGGGAAGAAAGAACCAAGAGTTTCTTTCACTGGCTTGACAGCTCTTCTTTTTTCTCAGTTCAACTACTGGTTGAAGAATGATCACCTTTTACACAAACACCTTAAAAGTCTCCTTTCTAGTTGAGAAGTAAACTTCTTCTAAGAGAAATAACTCAGCTTACAGAATACTGCAGTGAAGCAGAAGCCTCCAGGATGATTTGTCAATGGTTGGCAGGAGAAAAATTATATTGTTTCTGA
The DNA here is from genome assembly GCA_004027735.1 of Carollia perspicillata. Taxonomy (NCBI): domain Eukaryota; kingdom Metazoa; phylum Chordata; class Mammalia; order Chiroptera; family Phyllostomidae; genus Carollia; species Carollia perspicillata. The sequence continues at coordinate 26,561 of PVKM010012390.1, read as the reverse complement.
GTACTTCTTGATTAGTTTTATAAGTTCACTGACAGAAAGGATAATTCCCAGTCACCAGGACTGTGCATGATAATACACATCCAGTGAATAAATAAATGTTGTTTCCACCTGCACACCATGAGATAAAAAGATGAAACTGTCCACTTCCGGAAAGCCTGAAAAATCTACTTAGCCTTAAACAAAAGCTGGAATGTTTTAGTGAACAGTAGGGGAAAAAAAAACACGTAAAAAGGAGGCTTTCAGAGGAAAAAATTAAGACAGAATCATTGCTGATTTTAACAGAATATTGCTGTTACCTTCCTTGATGGAGAGGGTCTGCAGTTCAAGGGGCAGCTCTGAAGTTCCGCCTGTCCCAGCAGAACCCTGGATGTCTGGGATGGCATTCCGGCGGCCTGCCCTTGCTGAAGATGCAAAATTGTTGACCATCGCCTCCACATCAGTCATGTTTGAAGCATCTGTCCTTACAGCAACATCTACAAATAGAATGTGAACATGGAGAAAAGGATGAGCCTATTCTGAGGCGAATGTTCACACCAGTGGCTGAAAGGCATGGGCTGATGGAATACACAACAGCCTTGAAAGTCTAATCATTGATCACATCCTGCATCTAGGTCCAATGTGCTGGCGCTGGAGTTTCCAACTGCACATTTGCTCAATAGAGGAGGAAGCTCTCAGTGTGAGCCAGATTGCTGTAGATAACCCCTGAGCCAAAAAGAGCCACTTGGATGTTCTAAGGTGCAGTAATCTCTTACCTTTTGTTCTGCTTCTACGGAAGGACCAGCCAAAAGGGGCTTGGAAGGAAATGAACACAGACTTGTTTGACCATTCTCCTACAGACTCTGCCTGCCAGGATTTGCTTTGGGTACTTGGGTACTCGGGTACTTGCTTTGTTCAGCTTGAAACCAAATCACTATAATTTGTGGGAGCAAACAAAACACATGCTGTTCCTACTCTTTAGAAATAAGAAATTAAACTTTATCTCTAAGGCTTTTCCCCCCAGCGACAGCTGTGTATTTCTATCCGTCCTCTTCTTAGACCTAATTGTCAACGCCGCATATTCATGCTGGGGAGAGTACGACTTGCACAGTCTTTCCTTGCATTCAAGTGGACGTGGTAATTGCTAGTGCTTTCCTAAGCAATCTTTATCTTCCCAGCATCTGTCTGTCTCTATGAAAAGATTCTCAAGAGATCATTCACTATACAAGGAAGGAAGGAGCAGATACTGCTTATTCTAAAACTCTTTCATATGATGTGTTCTTTTATTAACCTTTAAAAATTTTAAATTGCAGTTGATGTACAACAATATATTAATTGCAGGTGTACAACCACATGACTGGACATTTACATAACTTACGATCATCCCGACAACTCTAGTGCCCATCTGACACCATGTATAGCTATTACAATATTACTGACTATATTCCCCATGCTGTACTTGACATCCCCATGAAGATTCTGTAACTAAGTACATCTTTGCCTTCTTTACTCCCAACCCCCTCCCTTCTGGCAACCATCAAAATGTTCTCTGTGTCATACGATGCTTTCTGATGAGTCTTTCCTAAGAAGTCAACACTGAACACTATCTCGAGAGCAGGAGGAGCAGGAACAAGCATGTGCTGAGAAGCCGTTAAGTGTTAGGCTCTCAGCCAGGCATCAAGAGCACAGAAGCGCGATGTAGTCCCTGCTTTTGGGGGACTTGCGCTCTCCAAGGGGAGAACGAAGGTGTATGCAAAGACACATAATAGCACAACACAGAGTGTGCTGAGTGGCAACCAAAGGATGGAGATGATAATCACCTGTGGCACTCGCGGGCAGAAATATGTGCACCTTGGCCTACAGAAAGCAAATCAAACTTTTCTTTGTAGTTGGAAGAGAGCCCTTCTAATCAGTTAACTTCAATTCAGCAAATGCTAAAAATGAAGGGAAACAGTCACAAAATATGGTGCATTTGGTATGAAAAATGCAACTCTTTCGGTCTATAGCACTCAAGACATGCACACTGAGCTGGGTGTTGTGCTGAGGAATCCAGGAGTAACCTAAGCTATATTCCAGACATTTTTATCTTTTTAGGAATTAGGGAAAATTTGAGGACAATGCTAGATTTTCAGACACAATTTGGGAATCAATTAGACTTCTGTTTAATATTTGCCAACTGCCTGGCATTGACAACGCAGGGTAATATACAGAGCACGGGGCTATCAGTCAAAAAGAACATTATAGGCTTACAAGGTGATATTGGTTAATCCATTTAATTTCTCTAGGTCCTGGTTCCTCCCCTATATGGTGAGTATAAAAAGATGGTCTGACTGATTCACAGGATTCTTGTGAAAAAATAATGAAATAAAGGATATAGAAACTCTTTGCAACTATAAAACCATATGGTTGATGATTGGCCTCATTGTCCACGTCTCACTAAGTTTTATTTACTCTACCACTCTCCTAGTATCCCCTTTTACAAGAAATATCTTCCTATTGGAAGACGTCTTAAGTTTTCTAAGAGGGAAACGAGCTTTCTAAGAAGAACCCTGTGAGGCAGTAAGGAATAACCCTCACTATGTGGATGTGGACACTGGAGCTCAGGGAGGTTGAGTGACTTATTTCAAGTGGCACAGCTGCTAATCTGGCATTCGGTGATGTAAATTCAGTTGCCATTTACTCTGCAAGCAAGATGGCATGGATTACCACAGAATTAACTTTCTACATCTCTGAGATACGTATGAATAGCCACACAATAGCAAGTTTAGATTCTGCCCTACATGGCTTTTTAAAATACATAAATAAATAAATGGTGTTATCTCGTGAGCGCCCTTGTGATCCACGGCTTTCCATGAGAGATCTCTTCTCTCCTTGGGAGCAGTTCCCGACACCAGTTCGCAAACGGACCTCATTTGCAGGCCTCCACTCTGTCCTCAGTCAGCTCACAGCACATCCAGAGCCATGGCAATGATCCACTGTTAATTTCTGTGAAACGTCTCCCTGTGAAACTACAACTAACTATGCTAAGCCGGAAGGAGCAGTTCCATGAATGCCTTGATTATTACTGGCCAGATAGTCCAAAATCTTAAAATTGAAGATAAAAGCAGATATAAAAAATTAAGATAAATAATTATATGCCATTTAATTTGTTAGATAAATGGGTAAACTGGTTTTTTTGTTTGTTTGTTTTGTCTTTTAGCAAAACAGGATGAGTTAAAGGAGTATCAAGTTAGCATTTGTGTATTGACAGAAAACTTCCAAAAGGTGGCCTGTAGAACAGGCTGTCAACATGGAAGGAGAGATTCTGGGCTCCAAGGTTATTTCAAGGTTTCTTTGCTACTGGCTGCCATTTTGGAGGTTTTGGCTTTTACCTTTATTATTTTTCTAAATTAGTTCCTTTATGGATTGGTGTTAGAGAACAAGCTCATCACAAAACTGAAAGTTTGCCAAAGTTAACTCATTAACTCTCCTTTTAAGATAAAAAACAAAACTGGATATGCGGGGAGGCCAAGCAACGGGCTGCTTTTCTCTGGAGCTTCACTTGGTCATTTCCCAGTGGCCACTCAGCACCACTGTCCCTTCAGAGCCCAGCACTGATGCTGAGTGACCAGGACGTCAGGCTCCACCACAAGATGAACTACCCTCCCAGCCCAGTCCCACGGGACTGAGGGGAGAGGAAGCTTGCTACAGTGAGAAGTCGTCTTCTTCCCGACAGAATGTATCTGTGACTTAGAGGTCACTGGCTGGAGTATATGAACCCACTGGGTGATTCTCAACTGGGTTCGTTTAATTTCTGGGCAAGGAGGATTATTGCAGCATTGACAATATTCCAAAAGCCCATAAAGGAGAAAATGGTTAAGGAAGCAGTATATATTATATTATGGAACATCATACAGCCATTGCAAAGAATGTATTAAATCCAATCAGATCTACCTATGGAGATGTGTCCATGATAGATTTTGAAATAAAACAAGTTTAAAAAGTATATGTACAGTTTGTGTATGTTGGGAGCAAATAAGAATATAATGTGATTTCATCATTGTAAAAAGAATAAAATCCTAGCTGGGGATGTGAGAACAAGGAGAATATATTTTTCAGTACCTTCTCACATATTTTAACTTGTAATAATGCACCTATTACTTTTGTAATCTAAACAAATTAAAATATAGTCACCTGGCAAAATTATGAATACAAAGATATTCTAGCACAGAAAGGATCCAAAAATAACATTTTGGTAACTTAACCAAAAATAGTATCCCTCTAACTAAAAGCTCCTCTGTCTTCCAAATAGTCATCTTACTTGTCTGTTACTATCCTATGCAACGGTGACTGCCTACACTTGATACATACGAACATTGCTCTCTCCAAATGCTCTGTGTCATTTAAAAAGTGTGTAGCCTATCGAAAGATGAGGAAACACTGCTAAAAAACAAAAGAGAGACTAATTTGCAGGGTCTTTTAATGTTCTGAGCTTAAAAAGCTACGTTTATGTTTGCTAACCAAGACAGCTGACTCACTAGGAATTCCCTTTTTCTTCTACAGAATTAGCAGAGAAATTTGGATGAGTTCTGCTTTGTCAACTGTGGCTGCTTACAGGAGCTGAAACCATTTGGGCATTTGGAGATTCCTCAGAAGTCCTCGCATGCCCACAGCAAGGTACTGTGGTTAAGATGGCCTGCGACAAACTCCTGTCTCTATTGCAGACACACAAATTTCAGGATGCCTGAACAAAAGACCACTACAGAGCCATAGACACACATATTGTATAATCCAGCATCTTTGCAGTCTCTGAAGTAATAGCAGCACCACTGAAAAGGACAAAGATGTTTAAGCTAAATGGAGCACTGGAGGAATATATACATTTAAAAAAATCACTAGTCAACTCCCAGTGGGCTCAAAAGAGCCTGTAATGAAAAATATATGTTATATAAGCACACTTTTAAACAAATAGGTTTTGTAAGCTATTTTCTTCCCAACTGAGACAGTCCATACTTTTAGCTCACACTCATTCTTTTCTGAAGCCTTTAAAAAAAAGATTTAATTTATTTATTTTTAGAAAGAGGGGAGGGAGAAAGAGAAGGAGAGAAACATCGATGTGTGATCACCTCTCACACAACCCCAACCAGGGACCTGGCCCTGCAACCGAGGCATGTGCCTGGACTAGGAACTAACTGGTGACCCCTTGCTTCACAGGCCCGTGTTCAATCCGCCGAGCCACACCAGCCAGGACTCTTTTCTGAAGCTGCCTTACTTGAATCCAAGCCTGCAAGAAGGTGGATACCTCTTTTCTACTCTCCGGATCCATAGCACTTGCCCATCTCCCACAGTGAAACCATTACTTACTCTGCATGCACTACTTGAAATAAACTTCTTATCCTCTAAAGTAGTTCTTTGGGGTGTGAGTCAGGCTATCTGAAAAAACACTTAAAATAACAAAGAAGGGAGCAAATGCATTTTGGAAAGTCAGTGTTCTTCCTGGCCAAAAGACAGAGAGAAAAAGACACCTATACACACTGGTTTTAGCTGACAACTATCTCTCCAGCTTTTAACACCTTAATACTCTATGCCAGAGTTCTTTAGTTGTCTGCCTACGGATCATTCTTTTGTATGGCTGTTTGGAACATACAAACCTCTTCCAAACAAAGAACTATAACAATTGCCTCTTAATACGGACCAACAGCGACAGATAGTTATTTTGTCCAGTCAACATTTATTGAGCTCCTACTGAGTTACTAAGTGCCAGGCCTTTCACTGGGCCCACAGCTATGAAGAGGGACCCCCCAGTCTGGTGGGATCGAACACATTCTGATCTTTTCAGTGACATTTCCTGAACTCAACTCCTGTTCTTTGCAAATAAAGTAAAATCATCCACTCCAAAATGTGAGTCTTTTAACATATCTCTTATTCACTCAAGTATCAAGACCATTCTAGGCCAAAGAGAGCTCCCATGGAATGTGCGTACATGTATACGAATTGTATTTTTAACTTAGAGACCCTCCTCTTCTTCAAAATTCCTCTGTACATGGCATTGCTGTGGTTCAAGTCTACGCCAAAGGGGAGTCTACCTCTTGTCTGCTGACACGTAGACGTTTTTTCATGCTTAGGTTCTTGCCTGATAATGACTTAAACGGACCCTTCAACACATCGTGGTGGGCCTATGGAGGCAATTCTTATCACAGAAAACTTGATACCTTAAACCTGTAACGTTCAAAATGAAAACCCAATTGATTTTCCTATAGTCTTCCAGGTAAAGCAATGAACAAATCTGAATACCTACCTTCCCAACACAATGACACCGGTTATACTAAGATAGCATCACTCGGAATAATTCTACGGACTGATAAGAACAAAGACAAAAAAGATTAACTGCATTAATCCATGTAACCCCCTTGAGTGTGGGGGGCACATTTAACTGGTCACCCTACTCTCCTTAGTTTCCTGCTTGAAAAACTTCTTTCATACATTCAGGATTGTTGGCATTTAGGTTGACAGAGGGCTTCTCTTGACCCCTTGCAACTTCCCAAAAGGACCATAAAACTTTGCCCATTATGGCAGGACTTTAAATTCGAAAAGACCTTACAGTGCAACCTTTCTGATCCTAATACTTAAGTAATGTTAAGTAATTTGACGCCAACTCTGTGCAAAACACTGGGCTGGTTTCTGTGGAATTAGCCACAGTAAGAAAGGACTTCCCCTGACTCAGCTGAGAACTGGGAAGACTGTGGGCCAGGCAGAGCTACTCACATGCACAGAGGAGGGGGTGGTTAATTGCAGGAGAAAACAGGCGGGGCTGCCCAGGGAACATAGCATTGGAGCGGGGTTCCAGAGAAGGAGAAAGCAAATTCCAGGGAGACACTGCTCTCGGACCATCCGTGCCCCATCTCCCAACCATTTTGGACACAGTGTTCCTAAATTTCAGAAGGAGCACAGAGACTCTCCAAGCTCACAAAAGCCCAAGGGTTTCTTTTGCACTAGTGAGATAATGATACAATTTCGAGGTTCACGTGATGTGCTTGCACCCTTCCCATCTCATAATGAACACAGCCTGTGTGCGCAGGGGGCTTTAAACCCAAGACCCGAGAAGTCGGTTCCGTTTTTAATGAGACTGTGGTTTTAAAGTGACATCAGTAGGAAGGAGAAAAGGAGAAGTTAACTCTAACTAATGTGGTCACCCTAGAAATGACTCTGCCTGGTACACAGCCTTTGTATTCATACATAATATAATGTTACAATAATACTGTATTTAAAATATAACATATTTTACAGTAAACTGTTCTGAATTAAAAACTGTATGTTACAACACATCCATAGTTCTTACAATGTATGGTGTTAGGGGGATACTAGCCTTATTGGGGTGACCCCTTTGAGTTACATAAATGTCTAATCACTGTTTGTACACCTGGAACTAATATAGTATTGTATGGCAACTGTAATGGAAAAACAATAATTGTTAAAAGGCTGTATGTTCCTTTGATCACCCATCTCGTTGTACTAGGCGGACTTCACGTTCTTTCCAAAGCCTCCTTATGTAATTCAGCCTTGGGTATGTTCAGAAGGAAAGTTTTCAAGTGAAGAGTTCAAAGGAAAGCTTTGAGCAATGACATTACTAAACTACGATTAATAGTCCCTTGGGATGACAGCCCTTAAATTAGTCCTGATGTGTGTTAAACGGTCTATATGGAGCACCGGAAAGTTTGGTTGACTAAAGGTGAGCATCCCTGAAGCTGAATCCTGCATCGCCTGCATTGGTGACTTACAATGGGATTTCTCTGTTAATTAAATCCCACAGTTAATAAAAGTAAGATTAATATTACCTATTTTACTTACCTTGGAACCAAACAAACCAAGAGATATATAAATGTACTTGGTTAACAACCACTTGGGTAAAATTTGTTTAGAAATCACTGATATTAATTTACAGGTGCTATAATAGATTATCATTATAAACATCGATCATCTTGTTAAATTCTAGCGTTGATGTGGTTTAAAAGCTTCTTATATGAATTATAAAGACAAGAAGAGATTAACATTGATATATTACCAGAAACTGGGTGTTCAGGGGAAAAAAAGAGAGAAAGCATTAAACAAATCTTTTACAACCCCCCCCACACACACACATGCTCACGCACATGCAAATACCACAATGGCTACTTTTGTGCAACGTCTGTTCCAGATAAGCCGCCTGCCCTAGAAGTCCGTCTCCGTGAACACTCATCAGAGTTTCTCCCTAAGGGTGAACCTTTCATATATTTTGAGGAAAAAAAAAATGTTTAAGTCTTTCTTTAATAGTTAAATGGGATTAAATTTCTCAATTTCTTCATGATGCCTGAAAAACAACTCTTAGTCATGGAACTTGTGAGAAGACTCTGCTTTCTCAGTGAGGCTCATGCTGACCACCCCATCGGAAAAGCGTCTCCTCCTGCAGCTCCTGATCCCTTTGACTTTGCTCCACTTTCCCCTAGGACTTGGTAGCTTTAACGCATATGACTTATTTTGACTGCACTTGCTGTCTACTGTCTGTCTCCTTCCACTAGACTGTAAGCTCCACAAAAGCAGAGGCTTCGCTAAGCTGTTAATTGGGGCAATGAAGAGAGACTTCACAGAAGTTTCGCATATTAGGCATTACTATTTAGAAGGAATTTATACAGGTAAGAAAGAAAGTGAAAAGGCTTACCAAGCCAGAAAAATAACTTAGGCTAAACCATTAAATTTGGAGTGTAAAAGCAAGCCCCCCAAAAGAAAAAGGAAACACCTGATTATAATAGTGTTATGTCATATAGAGTTAGAAAAATAAGTCAGATCATAGTCATAACTAGAATCCGAGTTGCAAAGGAAAGGAATACTATTAAAAATGAGATTGTACTTCTTCCTGTGAGCATTGAGGAGCCATAAAAATTTTCAAGTCATATGACAAAGGTGTATAAAAGATGAGTTGTCTGAAAAAAGAACTGATATGAAGGATGATCATTCAAAGGGTATTAAAAAGGGAAGTTTTGTAAGCAAGTCCACCATAGTAAGTGATAAACAGATTACAAAATTTACATGTCAATGCAATAGACCAAGAACAGCTTCTTACTTAAAAAAGAGGGAAAAAAGAAGGAATTACACTATGAGATGTAAAGATTCCTTATAAAGTTTTGAGGACTTACACTTTCAAATATAAAGATTCATTATGGAGTATTAGTTATTAAAATAGTATGCTATTATTCAAGGATAGACGAGTAGAAAAACTGAATAAAATAGAGACCCCAGAAATAGACGCATATGCCGTGATTTGTGACAAAGGGTGAAACTGCCGGTGTGGCCACTGAACGATTGCTAGTGGTCTTGGAAAACCCAGAGAGGAAACACCAGAGAGCCAGATATTGATGGGGAGGTTGTCAGTCATGGAAAAACATGGAAAGTGTATTTATGACAAAACTCTAAGATGATTAAATAAATAGCTTTGAGTTACAGTATCTTCCCTTGAACTTTCTATTTAAATATTTTCATAAAGAAAAGTTGAAAGAACAATGCATAACTTTCACTCAACATCAATAATTGTTAAAAGTTTGTTAATTAATTTCTCTCTATAAACACATACACACACACAATTTTGTTCCAACGTTTGAAAGCAAGCTGCTGATAACATGACCCTTGACATCCAAGTATTTCAGCGTGTATCTTTTAAGAACTACATTCTGCTATATATCCATATTACCATGATATTTCCACAGCACTCTTTGGCATGCTGCAATTCTGGGATAAAAGGAACCCTTTTCTCTTTAGAAATTCCTTTGGGAGAATTACTGGGTTTTCTATGTTTGAAAAGTTCTATTTTATCCTTATTTTTGCAAGGTATATTGCTCTAGGTTTATGTTACCTTCTAAAAGCATGTCATAATATCATCCACCTTTATTCCATTTCTGTTAAGAAGCTTGCTGATTGTGATGGTTAATTTTCTGTGTCAACTTGCCTGGGCCACAGGGGGCCCAGGTATTGTTTGAACATTGTTCTGGGCGTGGCGGTGAGGGTGTCTATGGATGAGATTAACATTTGAATCAACAGGCCGAGTAAAGCAGATTGCCCTGCCACATGCGGATAGTCACCATCCAATCCACTGAGGGCCTACATAGAATAAAAAATCGACGAACAGAGCATTTGCTCTTGCTGCCCGTCTTAGAGCTGGGACCCTGTTCTTCCAGCACCTTCAGATTCAGACTGTATCTCCAGCTCTGTCACTTCTCAGGCCTCCAGATTCGGAACAGAATTACTGGCTCTCCTGAGTCTCCAGTTTGCAGGCTGCAGATCTTGGGACTTCTTAACCTCCATAATACTTTGAGCTAATTCCTTAGAGTAGATAAATGTGCGTCCTATTTGTTTTGTTTCTCTGGAGAGCCCTGAATAATACGCTGAGATATATTTGTCACTTTTTGTGGTTTATATAGTCTTTTTTCTGGTATATTTTGAGGATTTTACAAGGCACCCAGATACCTTTTTTTTCTTCTTGGTACCTGTTAGGATACCTAAATTTGAGATTTTCATCAATTCTAGAAAAGTCTCAGGTGTTATTTCTTTGAGTATTACTTTCCATCCTTTTTCTGTTATTTCACTGGGAATTTCAATTAGACATATGAGATTAATAGTCTCATTCTATTGACCAAGTCTCTCAACCGTTCTTTCATATTTTCCATCACTTCTGTCTCTCTGTACTGCATTGTGCATAATGTCTTCAGATCTAGCTTTCTGTTCACTAGTTCTCTCTTCATTTGAGTATAATCTGCTTCACCAGGTATACACCAAGTTTTCATTTCTGATTATATTTTTCATTTCTAGATAATCTGGCTCTTTTTCAAGTCTACCTCATTGTAGTATAGTGTTTTATTCTTTAGTCATACATAATTGAAATACCCTCATTTATTCTTGTCAAATATACTAAGCCCATATTTTTAAATTTCATTTAATTCACACATCTGAATTCTTTATAGTCTGATTCTGCTATCGTTTCAGTAAAATCTCTCTCACAGTGGCTGATAACATGATCCTTGACATCCAAGTATTTCAGCGTGTATCTTTTAAGAACTACATTCTGCTATATATCCATATTACCATGATATTTCCGCAGCACTCTTTGGCATGCTGCAATTCTGGGATAAAAGGAACCCTTTTCTCTTTAGAAATTCCTTTGGGAGAATTACTGGGAGAATTAGTGGCTTATTTGCTTGCATGTTTTATGACTTTGGGTTCTGAGCTTATGTTTTTCTAAAACCTTCTTTGAAGTTACCTGAGATATGAATTAAAGTATTTCCCTCTACATAAGCATCTGGGGTCACTACCAAATTGGTTAGCTTTAAGTTCTCAACGTGGAATTTTTCAGACTACACAGTTTCAAATATTTGAGGTTCTACTTCTGGTAATACATAATGAGTGGTGCTTTCCCCTCTTTTCTACCCAAGGCAAGGCTAAGACTGGCAAGTATCCTTGCTGTCTTTCTTCGAAGTCAGGATTTTGCCATGTTAGCCTTTGGCTGAATAGGTCACTCTTCAGCAGTCTAAGTCTTATGCTGGGAACCCAATCTGATTCCGTACCTTGAGTGGGTCCCAAATTTCCTCCCTTTATTCTTGAAATAAAAGAATAAGGTTTCCTCCCTAAGATTCTTTAAAACAGAAGTTCTGAGGCATTAGGGAACTCAGGGAGCCTCTGAGTATAGCACTCACCTGCTTCTAGATTTGTATTTCTTGTGTTTCTGGGTTTATGAAGTATTCTCATAGTTATTTGCCAATACAAACATTAATTTAAAAAGAGTTTTGAAAATATGTTATCCTACATTTTAGTGTGTTGTATACTAGGACTTTTTAAAAGGCATTGTCTTTCATAATGACAGAAAAAAAGTTCTAGCTAAATTTCTGTAATTTCATATCCAAGTAATATCCAGATACCCATTTTGTGCAGTCACAAAAAAAAATGTGCTATAATGTCACTGCATTCATTGTTAACAGAACTTACTTTAACTCACAGAGCTCTATTTTTCCTTCACGGCAAAAAACAAATCTCATGATTCAAAGTAAAATCATTCACTTCCACATTAATCCGCCAGATTTATTCCTCCGTGTGGAGTAAGGCCTAAAATTAGGGTTTAATATTACATGCTGCCCTGACAGCTAGTAAAATTGATAGTGCTCTAAATGTTGACTCTCCACTCTGTTTCCATAGATAAGGTACTCTAGCCAAATAACACCCTTTTTATCAAAGGGATCAGGTACAATTCCTGCTTATTCCTGAGTGGTGCTTTTCAGCTCCTTGCCAGCCTGTGTAATTACTCAAACAAGCCGATTACATCTTCTTGTTGGAATCTGGAGGCACCACACTCTCTTGTTACTACAGTTTGCTTCCTATAACCCTTGGTTATTTACTCTGTTCCTGAGTACAATCCCCATGTAGCCCAGCATGACCTACGTTGTCCTCCCTGGGTTGTAAGTATATGTGGCTAGTAAACTACTGTCGATCTGTTCAGTGTCCAGTCTTGTGTGTTTGGCCAACTCCATACTCCCAGGGCAGCAATCTCTCCCTTAGCAATACGGTGAATAAGAGCCAGTATAATCTGTTGGTGTCACAAACCACATGACATGCCCAGCCACGATCAGTGTTAATTAGCTGCTCTTAGTGAACTGGTTTTGTGATATGGTGAATGCTGCCCGAGGTGGTACCACTAATGCTGCTGGGCTGGAGCTACGTCCTGTGTGGCATTCTGTTGTCTTTGCCAGCCATTGTCATCTCTTTCTCTCCTAAAACCCTCTTGCCCGCAAGACAAGATTGGTTGTTATTTGCTATTCCCTGGCAATCCTTAGTGCTGTCAGGTTTAGCCTATGTTTGACAAGTGGTCTCTGAGGCCCCTACCTGTGAAGGCAGTGAAAACACAACACCTTAACCAGTCAGAGCTTCAGTCCTGCTTACCAAGGGTTAGGTTAGGCCACTGCATCTAACCTGATGACCATCACTGGCTCCTTTAGGAAGCTATAAAGACATTGCTGGTGATTGTGCACCTTTGAATAGGCCCACAGACAGCCCTTTGTGAGGTTAATGCAAAGGAAGGAGACAACCACCCCATAGAGAATTAAGCATGACAATCCCAATGTTGTTTTTCACACAACAGTAGTGACCTTGCTGATCTCCTGTGCTGCTGCTTCCCTTGCTGCTGTTGCTTGCACTCTCCTGACTACCAAGGGCATCGAGATGCACATCCATGGTGGCCTGTGGCCCACGGGCTGATAAAAACAAAAAGGGTAGGGGGAGGAAGGAGCAGTGGGTACTTAACTACTCTACCAATGCAAAGTCCGCAGCCAAGGCACCTAAGCTTTTTTACTTAACCCTTACCATAAATGTCAGAGATAAAAGGTAGGGGAAATTATCTCCATAATTCGAATGAGATGACAAATTAAGTTTTCTAGATATTAGGAAGTTTTTCTAAATTAGGATTTAAGCCCTGTTATATGTGATTTGAAGTGATGGGATATGAATGATTTCATTACATTTCCTCCCTTCTAGGGTCATGGACACTAATAAGTTTAGAAGAGATTAAAATAGCACAGAAATACCTAGGTATAAATTTAAGGGGACCCAGAAGCCATGTAAAACTCACCTACTATGCCATCTACCATATCCACGGGTCACTTCTGCAAGAACACTTCTTTCATGGAAGTACATGTTCTCCTTGGTGTTAAACCAAGCAAAACATTGCTCAATCATTTATCTAATATGAAAACTTTAATTCAACTTTGAATCTTAAAATGAAGGTCATATTATTGAAATAATTTGCACAACTTTGAACAGAAATTACTTTTTGTTTTCTTTATAATTCTTATTAACTATCATGTAACATGCATAGACAGTATAACTACTAATCTGTGACCACACACATTCAGATGTCTTAAAATTCTCTCCCAAAGTACCACAGAAGCAAAGTCCTTTTGCTGGTGGTGTAATTTTTTTCTAAAATTTAATAATTGTTATTATCAGTTATGTTAGTTTTAATTTTCAACTAATCTTCAATGACACAGCAATTAGCATTGAATATAGCTAGGACATTAACTTTTATTTAAAGATTCTAAGTTTTTTGGTTTAATTTTAGACTTTATTTATTGCTGCATTTTATCTTTGCAGTATTTTGTTAAAATATGAAAATAAATTTGCCTTTAACAGAATGTCATTTTCTGATAACAAAGGAGAGAATGACCCAAAGAATGCAGCAAAGGAAACCCAATATTACATTCCTTGGAGGTAACCGACTGTGGATTCCACTGTATTTATCATACCTTTTAGTCATTTCAATACAGTAAGAAAAATAAATATACATTTTACTATAAAATTTTGAACTTTCCCCTTGAAAGCTGTAACTGTGGTTTGGTGACCTTCTCCCAGCTGCCCTAGCTATGTACATCTTGGCCCAAATGTCCTTTTAGCTCAGGAGCTGCTAAATGATCAGGCACTCAGCTTCATCCATCTGCTCTAACAGTGACCTCTCTCAAATTTTTTAAAAATAAGCTCTGGATATTTTCTTTTTATAGCTTTGCCAACTATAATCATGTTACATCCTGACACCAGGCAGTGTAAATTAATTCCTCTTCCGTCTTATGAGCCATGCTACAGAGAAGAACTAGATTTTTCACCTTAACCCTTAATTAAAATGAAGAAAGGAGAAGACAAAAAAGTGAGGTCTATGGAAAAGTTTAACTCTATGTCATCCTAGAGACTAATGGAGTGATTTTAAAGCAAATTAGCTTTTCTTATGATTTAAAAAAAATCTTAATGGCCCAATTAGCTGCGAGTGGCTGGCTGGTCTCCGCATTGCTCTCTTGGTGAGGAGCATGGAGTTTTGCAGCCTTTTTAACCTGTGATTTTTTTCTCGCCAGTGGCAGTAGGGCTCTTTCAGGGGATTGCTGCAAGAAAAGCATTTCAGCGCCCATGCATGAAAGCTTGTGGTGTGGCACGATTTATTCAAGTGGAAATGGAAGGCTGCCCCTGTGTCCCATCTCTGTCTGTTCTGCCACAGAAAAACCCCAACAGTGTCTTCAGCAAGGCCCAAACAAAGGCCAGTGTCCAGAGTTTCTGATTCACTGTTCTGGCATCAGCAGTCTCAGCCCCCATCCGGGTGGTTTAGCACTACTCCCAGCTGCCTTACTGCACCTAGGCTCTCACCTGGAGCCTGTGTTTGGAGTCCATGCAGCCATTGGCCAGTAGACTCACATAGTTACTATGGAGAGAACAGGGTGAGCATGGGTCACTGAGCTTGGGGAGGCCAGGAGTTTTTATAAAATAGCCAATCGACTTCCCAAGTGTTCGCAGGCTTCTGGTGGATCTGCCTTCCAGTTGGAAGGCAACCAATCCATTGTTTTCCCATAGATTGACAGGCCTCTATAGTTGTCACTTTGGCTCCTGTTGCACATGTGCTTATTGTTTTATTCCTTCCCTACTGATCTTTGGGGTGACTGGTGGCATGCGAAGCTGTAACCTCCTGGTGGAACAAGCAGGCTTATGCTTAATGTTGTTTATGCTCAACAATGCCTGATTCCCTATGCTTTCTTCCTATATTAATAGCTAGCTAATGACCAGTGGTAACAATATAACATGATTTATGACATTTTAGCCAATTAATCACATCAAAGTTGGAAAGAGGTGAGTCTATTCTTCCACTCCCGTACTCCCCATTGATGATTAGATCAGGAAAAGGTGCATCTGTTCTGCTGGTGCGCATGCTCAGAGAGAGTGTCGGGGGAGCTGGCTTTCCTCCATTAGTTTAAACCAAAATGAGCAGAGGGAAGAAAAGTGTGAAGAAATGGGGAAAAAAATCTTAATGAAGGAGAGAAATAGAGAAAGAGTGAACAAGGGTGGGTAAAAAGCCTGTAGTCCTATTCCAGATGAACTAAAGTAGTATTTCCTAAACTTGTCTGCTGGGACATCTATTAACAATAGAGACATCTAGTGCCTTACCTACAGCCTTCTATTCAGTGTGTATAACTCCGTATGTACTGCAAGTCCTGCAGGAGATTCTTGTTTTCACACAAATTTGACAACAACTGAACTGGAATGAAGGTTAGGTAAGATTCTCCTCCATCTTTCTCTAACAACATACTGAAAAAAAAACATAAAACCATAAATTATTTTGCTTCAGGGTCTAACAGTCTATATTGCCCCAAAGAATAAACTATTTGCTCCTCATTTTAGTGAAGTATACCAATGCATACAAATAGCCTTGGAGATCTACTCATCCAATTTCAGACTTTATTAAAAAATTGCCTTGTAGCAAATTAAAAATTAAATGAATCACAAAACTAACTTTGTCCAGACCTGTTCTGTCAGGATGTATACAGACAGCCTTGGTTGGTTATATCAGTCATCCCTGGACTCTTTCACCTTTTACTCTGGTAACTGACCCTGAAGTTCACCACTAATTGAGGTTAGTATGTTGTTTGCTAAACATTCTATGTGGGTGACTTGTTTTATCCCCCAGAAGAGAGGCAAGAACAAATAGGTTCTAAGTATAGATAGTGAACAATAGGTATTCAAGGAGGACTTTCTGAATACATTTCATGTCAATCTGACTGTGCAATCCACATCATTTAAAGATCCTGTCTGTGTAGATAGGAAGTTTATGTTACTGAACTTGGAAAAAAAAAGAGCTGTAATTTTAAGTGCATATCCCCAGGTTTGCAGTATATCTGAACAAGAAAAGACTTTTCAAGTCATCCTGCCACTGTTACCCATGTCACATCAGATTTTTCATTGTTATGCTTTGACATTTGATTAATGATGCTGAAGAAGGTTGAAAAATTCTTCCATAATTCACCATAATTCAAAAAGCTGAAGAAAATACTAGAAAGCTGATTCCACTTGTACTAATAAAACATTACTATGATTACAGACATTTTCAAAGATCCTCAGTAGCAGGTGTGGCTGAAGTATAAAGGAAGCACGATACAACGGAAACAGCAGAAAGAATTGCTCACCAAAGCTTTTCAACCCTGGCAAGTGGGTCTGAGAGGCCAGAACATCCTAGATAATATTGACTAAGACCTCTCTGGGTATCTTAAAGATATCTCAAAAAAGTTAACTGACAAAAATGCATGATTAAAGAGCTCATATGATTAACTAATATTTGGGGGGTATCATTTTCAGATAGATGTTCATCTTCTGAAAAAAATCAGAAGAAAATTTTTGAAATGCAAAGTAAAACAGTTATCAGTAATAGGACATATACTGAGAATGAATATACAAAGGCAGTGGAGTAAGGACAGACAACACTGCGAGACCACTGCAGAACACACTTTAGCACAACCCTACCACAGCAATGCGCTCAGCCTCTGGGGAACGGCAGACCCCCAGACCAATTCCTTTGCACCTTCACCATCTCCCTTCATCAGTCTTCTCTCGTTCCTCTCCCAGCCCCACCCCACCCTCTTCCACAGACCTTCCCCTGCCCTCTTTCTCTTTGTTCTAGCCTAACTAGCTCTTGGAAAATACAGGGGTAGGCAAAAGTAGGTTAATAATAATAACAAATAATACAACAGTTGATAAATAAATAATACAAAAATAAACTATGTTTTGCATACTCACAACTGTAAACCTACATTTGCCTACCCCTGAATTAATTCATTCACAGGACTATATTGTATATGTGGTCCCCTACAGGGAAAACTTCAGGCGAAGTCTTACACCAAAGAAACAAATCATTACTGGTGCGGTAGCATTCCCACAAATTGATGGAAAAGAGATTTTCCACAAACTAATGTTATTTGGGAAAGATGAGAAATCATCCTGAATTATCAGCATTTTATCATCTGCCCATTTTTAAGGTTGGTGGGGGTGTCAGAGTCAGGCAGGCATTCCGAGTGGCACCAAGTACGTAACATTGAGCAGATCTCCTAACACCTTTGAGCCTCAGTTTCCCCGGTTCCTGTCACATACTATTCTCTCAATACCTGAAGTATCCCTTTACTTTCCATTTGCAGTGTGGGCAAGGGAATCCTGATTTTTTGCAGTTTTCTTTTTAGTAATTAAGTAGCCTTTGGCTGTCTCTTCTTTCACTTACTTTACTATACACAAATCTACTTAAATAAAACTCACCTAAATTTCCCAATCATTCATCAGAAATAGCCAGGAACTAAAGAGGAAAGTAGTGGTCCAAGCATATTCTCATTCATTCATAAGTATTTAGAAGACAATTTGTTGCACTTTTAAGACTTATGGACTAGGCGTATTCATTACAATAACCTCAAAACTTGGAATTTCCTTAGCTAGATGGATAAAAATTACTAAAAATAAACCTTACTTGTATTAAAAAACATGAGCTCAAAGAAAAATCTAATCAGTATGTATATGATAAATAGCTCTTGTTTCATTTGAATGAAGAGTGTTCTTGTCCAACTTACTCTTGTGTTACCAGGCAACCTGTCCCTAGGTCTTTCAGTCTTGAAGGAATTGACTCTTAAATCCCTTGTTACACACTCCACCTTACAATATTTGCATTTGGGAATCTGCAGGGCAATGACAATAATCCTACATCACAGGGCCCAGAGTGGCCAGCATTTTGGCATTTTCAGAAGCTTATTATGGGTGTGGAAATAATAAAAAATGATACAAATACTCATTTTTTGTTTGTTTTTACCTACTTGTGTGTGTGTGTTGCTGTACTCAGCAAATCCTCATTCAAGCATGGAAAGAAAGCAGAGATGCCTACCTTCTATTAATTTGAATTGTCTCTGTATTTTAAAGTTTTATAGCCAAGATTACAATTCAAAACCTGTTGGAAAATTGTAAATCAGAAGGCTTTCTATAGTCTAAAATGCTGTATTTCTTTTATGTATTTTTAAATGATTTTATTTATTTATTTTTAGAGAGAGGGGAAGGGTAGGAGAAAGAGAGGGAGAGAAAAGTCAATGGTGTGGTTGCCTCTCATGTGCCCCCTACTGGGGACCTGGCCTACAACCCAGGCAGGTGCCCATACTGGGGATTGAACAAATGACTCTTTGGTTCACATCCCTGTGCTCAATCCATTGAGCCACACCAGTCAGGGCTCCTTGATGTATTTTTAATTTAAGATAATCTAGTCCAGTCATAGCAAAATATTTCCACTGAGTATGTTTTATAATCATTTGTCCTACTGAGGCCACAAAGAGTGGTCACTTTAAGAGTGTTTATGCATGAGCTAAACTCTTATGAACTTAAGAATCTTCTCTTTTTTAAAATTCTTTCTATAACTTGTCTCCAGATTCATCTGGAAAACACCTATTGAGTCATTCTCATCTCTATTTCTCATGTACATAGTAGTAATTACAACTATAAATAGAATTTTTAATCTTTTTAACACTGCAAATTTAAATATTTTCTGTACCCTGGCATAATCTCTCCAGTTCGTTTTATAGGTAATTTCCACCTTTTAAATTAAGAATATAGTGATGGAAACATATGATTCAGCCTAATTCTATCACCGTCTATCACTAAGGGGAACTATCACTTTGGTGACTAACTTTTCAAAACACATTTTTAATGACCTGTGAGGTTCAGTAGCTGGGTGAAGATTGTGTATTTTCTGAATTTAAAAATATGTAGAATTTTATTATTTTTTTATTTTTATTGAATTTATTGGGGTGGCATTTGTTAATAAAATTATATAGTTCTAGGTGTACAGTTCTATGATACATCATCTGTATATTTTATTGTGTGTTCACCACCCCGAGTCAAGACTTCTTCCATCACCATTTATCCCCACTTTACTATGTGTTGTGACAGCATAGAGGCACTAGAGAGCATTATGCTAAGTGAAATAAGCCATTGGACAAAGTACTATATGATTTCACTTATATGTAGCATTAAAGAACAAAATAAACTAACAAACAAAATAGAAACAGAATCATAGATATAGAGAAGAGACTGACAGCTGTCAGAAGGGAGGGGCGTTGGAGAGCTGAGTGAAAAAAAGGTGAAGGGATTAAAAAAAAAACCTCACAGGAATATTGTAATAGCCTAATTTTTTAAGACTAAGATGGAACGTTTTGCAAATTCAGATGTCTATCTGACCTTGACCACAGTATACTTAATCATTTCTTTTTCCTATTTTACAATTTAATGAATTAATACAAAGTCAAACTAATCAATGTCATAAAAGACAGTCAAGAGAAAAATGGAACAATTGACGATCCATAAGTAACTTAGAGATATCTGAGAATTTTGGAGCTAGAAAAAACTTTAGTCATCAGCATATTAATAAATAAACAAACAAAAAATACATCATTTTAAAGATGAAGAAAGGGTGACCAGATTGTTGGTTCAATAGAAATCTGGTTAATTTCTGAGTCAAGTTTAAACATCATGTTACTGGATATTTGAGTCTGTACTTATCCCACAGGAAAGGCAGTTTCTAATTATTTAAGGATAAAAATCACTTTTTAGCAGATCTCTTGTATGGACAGGGTGTATAACATTTGTTAAGGGAAAAGGCCCGGTCTCTGAGGGTGGAGTGGGGGAGGGTAGACCTTCTGTCAGGCATTCATGTGCTTGGGGAATGGTTTCTGATTGTTGAGTCTGAGAGGCAGACATGTCCATATCTTGACCTTGAGCCTTGCTTAAAAGTCAATCTGTCTTCTAAAATTTTTGAAAAAAATCAGTCATCCCTTTGATTGGCAAAGCTCTCTTACTTAGGAGTAGATTGTTGGGGTGGAGGAGGCTTGGTTAAATGAGAATTGCACTTTACAATAATGACATTCAGACAATAACAGTTACTTACTGTGGTAATTTAAAAGTTGTATTCATTGGAATCTGAATTTTGTAGCTGCCAGAATATGACAATCATCAACAGATACTAATTTATTTATGTGCAAGGAGAGGGATTTTAGCCTTGACCCCAGGGAGGCAGGACAAGCTTGAAACCACGTTGCCTGTGGAAGGTGGGAGAGACATGAAACAAGGTGATAGGCTGGATGCTAAGGAGAGGCAGTAGGGGACCCCTGTGAACAGGCACAACTAATGGATACTGGTAGTAATAATGTTGAATATCCAATTCAAATTTTCCTGTTTCTGCACCGAATTCTCTTAAATTATCCTCAAGATTTTGATAAAGTTCACTGTGCACCACAACCACCGGAGTTAAATCTCTGATTTGGGCTACAAAGGGGGAACCCTGAGGACAATCCTAAAGTGATATAGATTAGAGAGAGCTGCGGAGCCATCAAAAAGCTTCAGGAGACAGTAGAGGACTGAGCAGAGGGACCAGGGCATCAGACCGGAATAAGTGACAGGTAGTACTAAGGATAGACTCATGGTATCTGAGGATTCTGAGAAATACTAGTTACAGGGAAGAAAATAAAAATATTGCACATCCTGTACTATGGGAGCCACAACATGTTTATTGAGATTTAAGTGCAAGATAATCCCTCACGGTTGAAGAACCAACATTTTTATACATCTGTTAATTAAGAAAATATATAACAAATGAAATCACTATGAAATATTTAAAAATTAATTCTTATTTTATAGTAATAATCTGTGTTTTTTAAATGGTAGTATATATTTTATGTGGCAGTATTTATTTAGGCAGATTCATGGCTCTGTGGACCCCTCTAATAATTGCACAGAATTCAGGGAGACCAGGACCCCGTGTTGACAGACACTGGACTGTATCATAAATCATCACCCTAGTGGCCAGCCCCCTGTCCTTTGTAACAACCATAACTGTAACTTCTAACACGCAAGCCTTCTTCCACCTACTTTTAATTCACCCCTTCATCCATTTAGACTTATAAACTGTCCAAGCTGCAAAGAACTGTTTAACATTCATCTAATCTAATTCCCTCCGCTGGCTCTTAGAAATCGGAAGACTGCATAATCGTGATGGTCAGCGTTCAGCAGACAGTTCTAGGGAGTCTCAGCAATATTATCTAGAAAATGGAATACAAAAATCTCTCACACTGAGTTCCATTCTACAGTGCAATCATTTGTGCAGTCCAGAGTCCTGGGAGCCCATGTTAAGCACTGCCAAACCACCTTCATTTCAGGGCTTGGGCTGACACGTTAGTGGCATGCTTCCTGAGGCCATATCCAAGTCTTATTTGTTAGGCTATGAGAGAGTCACATGGCAGAGAATCATTATTGAAGGAAAAAAAAACAAAACAAAATATCCCCCTGAACATTCTAACTTATTTTCAGCAAGTCTAGGATGGAAAAGTCTCATTTAATTAACAAGTACAATAAAGATGTGATATTTAAAAACAAATTATAACACACTTCCATCCTTCATTGGTACACTGAATGATGACATATGGTTCTTTTATAGTTGCCATTTCCAAGTTTTAATTGCTTTGGTTTAATTGGTTTAACCCCCCCCCCAAAAAATGTCAATTTGGTAATTACCCCTATGTTGTTGGAATTAGCTTCATTTATTGAGCAAACAAAAATTGACTTCAGAAAGGGAAAACAATTACAATATCATACGAGGGAAAATACTACATTATTGAACTATTGAAAAATAATGTTGTATATGACTGAAACTCAGTTTATTTTATAGGGATAAAATAAAATGTTTTTTCACCTCTAAATAAGAGTATATGAAATAAATAGTCAGATATAAATTAGTTGATCCTGAATCACTTTCATTCATTTATAAATTTATTAATTCACTTGGAAAATATCTAGTGGGTGGAAACACATTTACATGATTGCTTTTATGGAATCTAATGGGTAAGAAAGAAATAACCAGTACAAATCCATGCATAACTACAAACTATGGTAAGTCTTAGGTGAGAAATTACAAGGTATTGTGTGAGTGTATCAGAACCTGACTCACGAGCAATTAGAGCTGAGATACGGAGGAAGAAAAGATGTTAGCTACAGAGACGGAAACAGAATTTCATACAGAGGAGCAGACCACAGGACATCTCAGGAACTGAAGGGAGACAAGTGTGGCCTGAGCACAGAGAAGAAGGTAGAAAATGGCACAAGATGAAGCAGATCAGTTGGCAGGAGCCCCATCACTGAGGTGTGTTAAGGAGTCGGTCTATCCTAATAGCAACTGGGAAGACACTGAAGGTTTTTAAGCTATGGGGTGATGATCAAAATGGAACTTCATAAAGATCACTTTGGCTGCAACAAATGGGGTAGATTTGGACAATAATAAGAGTAGATTCGAGAGATGAGTTTGGCAGCAACTGCAGTATTCCAAACGAGAGAAAATGGTACATTAGAAAGTGGAGTTTATACCTTCAATTTAACACTCCATAAAGTCTGAAGTTATTTGTGTTCTGCAAGTGACCTACTTTCACAGAATTATATGTGTCAGAGCTAACAGGAAGGTGAAGTGATATAATAGAAGGTTCAGGTGCTCTAAAAGGAAACACCACCGGCCTGGCACACTGGTCTGAACTTTTGGCCCCACCACTTACCGGCTGAGAGACCTTAGGCAAGGCAATGAGCTCTCTGATCCCCAGCTTCCACATCTTCTGGGGGCACACGATAATACCCCCCACAGTTGGGAAGATTAAATACGACAGTGTGTGATAGTCTCAGCATGTAACAGGCCAGTTAATAGTGAACAACCCTAGGAGAGGTCAGCAGTTCTCACCCACTCATATTAGAGACCTTCATCTTCCTTTTGAAACTTCCTCCTGGGTTTTCTTTCTCAGTGTACAGTGCTATATCCACCCAGGTGCACAAGTCATAAGCCCAGGAGGTATCCTTTCCCCTCATACCTCATAATCATCAAATCATATGAACTTTATTTTCTAAATAGCTCTTCAGCTGATGGACCGACTGCTCTGCTCACCCTCTTTTAGTATCCTAAAGTCACCGGCCTCTTTATATCTATCCTCTTCATTGATTATCCTGCCTGCCTTGTTGCCTGCTAGTCCATTTTTTACACTGCCAAGCAAATCTCATCACTTAGTTTTTTTGTTCATTCTCCTTATGCCAGAAAAAGTCACCCAGTTCCTTAATCTAACAGCATCCTACATGAGCTACACTCTGTTTACTTCCCAGGCTCACCTCCTTCATTCCTCTCTGATCCTGCAGTTGAAAGAAACTGCTACCTATTCATCTCCAGGCTCAGGCCAATGGATGGATGCAGCTCCTCCTGGCTGAAAGTGCATCTCTTCCCCAGGACAACAACTACTCAACACTGAGGCCTCGGTTCAGACAGCACTTTGTCGGGGAGGCATACTCTCCCACCTGACTGTATCCCAGTACGCAGGTGGGCCTGTAACGTGAGTTTCATTGTTTGAGTAAACTGAACACGTAGGCACCTGGGGAGTCTGACGGGCGTGCTGATGATCACACAGGTCAGGAGTGGTGGTGTGAGGAGAAGACCCAGGCCTCCTGCCATGTGCTGCATGTCTCTCTCTCTCCATCACACTGACACCTGCCTTATAAATCTCAACTGCATCATTTCTCTTCTCCAAGCCTTAGAAAACGGTCTTCCTGTGTTTCAATACGTTATATTGTGGGCTGTGATTCTGGCATCCAAAACAGACCACTGTCGCCTCCTTGCCAAAGCCTTCTTTGACTCCCCAAAGAAGAGACTTAAGCTTTTGGTGGGACCAAGGGCTCCTGCAGCATTTTTCATACCAGTCCCCCCCGCCCCCGATACTCTGAACTCCTCTGAAACTAGGATCCTGCTGGATTCATTTTACCTAAGACTATGTTCTCGGGATGAAATAGCACTGGATATTCATTGAACTTAATGCACTCAGAGATGAATAGTATTCAAAAAGGGCAATGAAAGATATAAAAATGCAAGGATAAAAAGACAGTTCATAATGATGATAGCTCTGCCACTGAGAGACATGGAATTTTAGAGAAGGCATGGACAGCTCTGGCTCAGAAAAAGAATCAAGAAGTTGGTGAAGATGGTGCCAGTGCTGGAACAGGCTGCCTCTCCTGGTGACGGCCTCTGCTCCGCTCCCTCGGTGGACTGCCTGCCTCTTTTTACCCATGGAGTTGGAAAGGAAGGAGTTCTCACTTTCAGACGGCTGGACAATTAAGTGGAGCTTTGTGTGGAAGACTGTAGCCAGCACTGAAAAAGCTGTTTTCACAGGTGTTGCAGTTCTTGAAATGGCAGAATGCAGTTCTTATAATTACAATTACAACCAATTGTAATGGAAATAGAACTGAGCTGGGGGCAGAAATCCAAGTGTAAAACCCAGTCTTGCCCTGTGGCCTTGGGCAAATATCTGAGCCACTCTTTCCCTCTTTGTAAAGGAAGAGGTTTAAAAGAGATTGTCTCTAGAAGTCCTTTCTTATTCAGGAATTCTGCAGTTTATGGGCTTGGCACTTGTATTTACTTAAATGTGAGATACAACCAAGGGTGAGAAGACTGTCGGTCTGGTTTATGCATGTGAATGCAGATGTGCAAACTCATTCTTTTCACTCCTGTAAACTTGATCTGGACTAGTTGAAACATATACATATGATGATTTCCCCCCTCCACATATACTAAGCACTGTGAAAAACTTTATCAACAAAATTTACAATGATGCTGTAAAGCAGTGGTTTGCAAATATCAAAATCAGCCTGGCAACTTTTTGCAAACACAAGTTGCAAAGGCTGGCAAATCAGAATCTCCAAGGAGAGGCCCTAGGAATATGCATACTTTACAAAGTTTCCATGTGATTTTGAGGATCAACTACTGTAATTGGGGTATCATTTTTAAAGAAAAGTTAGTGTTTTTTCAAAGAGTAGCCTGTCTTTTCAAAGATAATTCACTTTCGTGTGAATTATCTAAGATACTTGTTAAAAATATCTGAGAATATGGCTAAGAATCTGCATTTTTAACAATTATTTCAGTGATTTAATAAACACCAACTTCACTGACAGAATAGCTTATGTATATGGATAAGTAAGATTATCATGTGAACAAAATGTCAAATCTATGAAACAATAAAGAGAAAAAGTTGATTATAGCATAGGCTTATTTCATTATTGTTATTCTTGTTATTTAGATTGTATTGTTTCATCATTTTATTTAAGCCCTATAACAAGTCTGTTAACACGGTAACAAAAATGCCTGGTAACATAGGGATTCTTACCCTCATTTTACCGACCAGTTGCAGAATTAGAGTGTTCAGGTAACTAGCTCAAAACCACAAGATTCACAAACAGATGGATTGGAACAGAAAACTAATGCCACATGTCTGAGAAACAGCCTATATTGCTACAGAATGTGTAATTCAGAGTTCAGTACATCTTCCAATTAAACAATTTTCTGAGATCTTATCTGATGAAGCATGTTAGAACTCTGTCTCAGTTTCTATTGGTTGGATTTACTAGCTACTACAGAAATATTAATGTAATTATAATAATCACATATTAAACAAGATAAAATAACTATTAACTACTAAGGAACAAAGTTTCAGGGACTTCCTGGAATCATAAAATCATCTAAAGTAGTCATCATTTCTAGCCCAGAACCTTCAAAGCCAAATATTTCTTATAGTCGAGAAGCCCCAAACTGTCCCAGGTCTCACACACCTAGCAAGGAACCTTCCAACTCCAGACCTTAGTTACTTAACTCTGCTTCCCTAATCTGTCCTCACATCACAGGCACTGGACTCTATGCTCTTCAACGC
>PVKM010012389.1:0-31762 GCA_004027735.1 Carollia perspicillata | reverse complement strand
TAGCTTTGCTGAATAGAGTGATCTTGGATGTAGGTCCTTGCTTTTCAAGACTTTGAATACTTCTTTCCAGCCCCTTCTTGCCTGTAAGGTTTCTTTTGAGAATTCAGCTGTCAATCTTATGGGAAGTCCTTTTTAGGTAACTATCTTCTTTTCTCTTGCTGCTTTTAAGATTCTCTCCTTCTCTTTAATCCTAGGTAATGTAATTATGACATGCCTTAGTATGTGCTTCCTTGGGTCCATGTTCTTCGGGACTCTCTGAGCTTCCTGGACTTCCTGGAAATCTATTTCCTTTGCCAGATTGGGAAAGTTCTCCTTTATTATTTGTTCAAATAAGTTTTTAATTTCTTGCTCTTCCTCTTCTTCTTGCACCCCAGTGATTCAGATGTTGGAACATTTACAGTTATCCTGGAGGTTCCTAAGCCTGTCCTCATTTTTTTGAATTTTTGTTTCTTCATTCTGTTCTGGTTGAATATTTCTTCCTTCCTTCTCCTCCACACTGTTGATTTGAGTCCCGGTTTCCTTCCTGTCACTGTTGGTTCCCTGTATGTTTTCCTTTATTTCACTTTGCATAGCCTTTACCTTTTCCTCTATTCTGCAACCATACTCAACCAATTCTGTGAGCATCCTGATTACCAGTGTTTTGAAGTGTGCATCTCATAGATTATCTATCTCTTCATCACTTAGTTGTGTTTTTTCTGGAGCTTTCATCTGTTCTTTTATTTGGGCCATTTTTTTTTTTGTCTCAGCCCACCTGTTACATAGTAAGTGGCAGAGCTTTAGGTATTCACCAGGGCAGGGCAACCCATGTTGCTGCATTGTGGAGCTGTATGGGGGGGAGGGTCTGAGAGGGAACAGTGCTGCTTATTCAGTTCTCTGCCAGTTTTCAGTCACTTCTTCTGCTACCCATAAGCAAATTGGGCTCTTCTGGTGCTGATTCCTGGGTAGGTTATTTTTTTACATTCTAGGACCCTGTGGGTGTCTCTAACAAACTACCCTGTGAGGATGGGATTTCTCTTGCTGCCTCAACCCCCACAGGTTTTTTCAATCAGAGGTTTTAAGGCTTTATTTTCCTGCACTGGAATCCTGGGTTGTGCAGTCTGTCTCACTCCTCAGTTGTTCCTCTCAGTTGACCAGCATGCAAATGTGGGACCACATGCTCTGCCAGCTGCTGCCTAGCTCAGTCTGCCAGCCACCACCTTGGCCACCCCGGTTCTCTAGATGCCACCTTGCCATGATTCCTCTCTGCTCAGCTACCCGTCTCCACCCCTCCTACTGGTCTGGATGAATGTTTCTTCTTTAACTCCTTGGTTGTCAGATTTCCATACAGTTTGATTTTCTCTCAGTTCTGGTTTCTGTTTTTAAATTTGTTGCTGTCCTTCTTTTGATTGTGCAAGGAGGCACAGTATGTCTACCTACATCTCCAATTTGGCTAGAAGTGATTTGCTTGGTTTTGGAGTTAGGATAATGCTGGCCTCATAAAAAGCATCTGGAATTCTCCCCTCTTCCTGAATTTTTTGGAATAACTTGAGAAGGATAGGAGTTCGCTCCTCTCTAAATGTTTGGTAACATTCACCTGTGAAGTCATCCAATTCATGGCTTTTGTGTGCTGGTAGTTTTTTTAATTACTGCTTCAATTTTACTAGTTGTTATTGGTCTATTCGTGCTTCCTACTTCTTTCTGATTCAGTTTTGGAAGATTATATGGTTTCAGAAATTTGTGCATTTAGCCCAAGTTGTCAAATTTCTTGGTATATAGTTGTTTGTAGTAATTTCTTACAATCCTTCATATTCCTGTTGTATTAGTTGTGATTTCTCCTCTTCTGTTTCTGATTTCATTTATTTGGGTCTTCTCTCTCTTTTTCTTGATGAGTCTGGCTAAAGGCTTGCCAATTTTGTTTTTCTTTTCAAAGAACCAGCTCCTGGATTTATTGATCCTTTGAATTGTTATTTTAGTCTCTATGTCATTTAATTCTGCTCTGATCTTGATTATTTCCTGCCTTCTACTCACTTTAGGCTTTGCTTGTTATTGTTCCTCTAGTTCTTGCAGATGTGGGGTTAGGGTGTTTATTTGAGATTTTTCTGTCTTTTGTAGGTAGGCCTGTATTTCTATGAACTTCCCTCTCAGGACTGCATTCGCCATGTCCCATAAGTTTTGGGCTGTTGTATGTTCATTTTCATTTGTTTCCAGATAATTTTTGATTTCTTCCTTGACCTCGTTGTTAAACCATTCATTATTTAATAGTATGTTATTCAGTCTCCGTGAATTTGAATGTTTTTCAGTTTTTTCCCTTGAGGTTGATTTCTCGTTTCAAGCTATTGTGATCCTAGAAGATACTTTATATGATTTCAGTTTTCTTGAATTTGTTGAGTCTTGTTTTGTGTCCTACCATGTGGTCTTTCTTTGAAAATATTCTGTGTGCATTTTAAAACAATGTATGTTTTGTTTCTTTGGGATGAATTGTTCTGTATATATTAATTAAATCTGTTTCATCTGGAGTGTCATTCAGTGCCACAGTTTCCTTTTTGTTTCTTTGTTTGGAATATCTGTCCATTGCTGACAATGGGATGTTAAAATCTCCTACTATGATTGTGTTGCTGTCTATTATCTTTCTTGAAGTCTTCCAAGATTTTCCTTATATATTTGGGTGTTCTTGTGTTGGGTGCATATATGTTTACAAGGGTTATATCTTCTTAAAGGTTTATTCCCTCAAGTATTATAAAATGTCCTTCTTTGTCTCTTTTTATGGCCTTGTGAAATCCATTTTGTCTGATGTAAGTATTGCTATCTCAGATTTTTTTTTCATGTTTATTTGCTTGGAATATTTTTTCCCAACCCCTCACTTTCAGTCTGTGTAGATATTTTGTTTTGAGGTGGTTCTCTTGTAGACAGCATATATGTGGGTCGTATGTTCTTATACATTCAGCTACCCTATATCTTTTGATTGGAGCATTTAATCCATTTAAATTTAAGGTTATTTTTGATAGGTACCTTTTCCCCCCTTTGTACCTGTGTCTGCCCCCAACCCCTCTCTTCTTCATCTTCTTAAAGCAGTGCCTTTAGCATCTCTTGCAATGCTGGTTTGGTGGAGATGTATCCTTTTAGCCTTGATTTGCATGGGAAGCTCCTTATTTCACCTTCCAATTTAAATGACAGCCTTGCTAGGTAAAGTAATCTTGGTTGCAGGCCTTTCACTTTCATTTCTTGGAATACTTCTTGCCCTCCCCTGCTGGCTTGTAGTGTTTCTGTGAAGAAATTGGCTAATAGCCTTACTGGGGTTCCCTTGTATATTACTAGCTGTTTCTCCCTTGCTGACTTTAAGATTCTCTCTTTGTCTTTGGATTTTGCCATTTTAATTGTGATGTGTCTTGGACTGGGCCTCTTTCGATTCATCTTGATTAGGACCTTCTGTGCTTCCTGGACTTGTGTGACTTTTTCTCTCATCAAGTTAGGGAAGCTTTCTCTACTTTTTCAAACAGATTTTCTATCCCTTGCTCCTCTCCTTCTCCTTCTGCTATCCCTATGATATGGATATTATTATGTTTCATGTTGTCTTGCGACTCCCTTAAACTTTCTTCTTTCTTTTTGAGGCTTTTTTTCATTTTGTTGCTCTGTCTGGGAATTTTTTTTCTAGCTTGTGCCCCAGCTCACTGATTTGATCCTCTGTTTCATCTAGCCTGCTTTTAATACCTTCTGCTGTATTCATCAGTTCATAAATTATATTCTTTATTTCCTCCTGGATCTTATTGATAGTTCCTGTGTTCCTATTCATGCTGGTGTAGTTCTCAGTAAGTTCCTTGTCACTTCTCTGGAGTTCTTTGTGATTCTCATTGAGCATCCTTATAATCATTATTTTGAAGTCAATGTCTGATTGTTTGCTTGCCTCTGTTTCATTTAGCACTCTTTCTGGGTGCTAAATTCCTTCTTTGCTCTCGATGGGGGTTGTTTCTTTATCTCCCCATTTTAGATGATTCTTCTTGTTTGTTTCTGCTTCTTAGTTGATCTAGTTTGACTCCCTGTCTTCTCGGTGTGAACTTCTGTGGTAGGAGACCTGTGGGATTCAGTGTTGCAATCTCCTTGATCTCTTAAACTTGATGCTTTTGGGATGCCATTTATGTGGTTTCTCTGGTTATAATTGAGTTTTGGTTGTTGTTGAGTCATTCTTTGGTGGACTCTTCCCTCTAGCTGGCTGACTGAGAATCACTCTGCCCACTATGTCTTGTATGCTGTTGTACAGGTGTTGCCATAAGAAAACCAGGGAGCCCAGGAAATAAACCCACACCTGCCAAAGTAACCACCATCCACAATCACACTATCAAGAGCAAATGAGCCAATATTAATAAAGGTATAAAAAGATTAAGACTATTATAAGAAAGGGAAAATGAATATGCAATGACTAACTGAAAGAAGAATGATTTTGAGCGGGTAGCAAAAGGAGCCATAATAAGGGTAGGGAATAGGGAAAAGGTATGAGAGGAAAAAGTAAAACTTACAATGTAAATAAAAAAGGAAGGGAAGAAGGCTCAATTGAGTAAAAGAGGGAAGAGTATAATATTAGGTTTAAATAGAAATATAAAATATATATATCTATACAATGAGGGAGAGAGAAAATAGGAACTAAATTGGAGAAAATGATCCATCACAGCACTATCAACAACTAATGAGCAAAGATTAATATAGGTGGGATGGGAATAAGAGGGAAACAGAAAGAAAGAATGAAAAGCTTAAGAGATGTCTAAAGGAAAGGGAAATGATTTTTGAAGTAATAGAGGAAGGAGGAATACTAAGAGTGAAGAATGAAAACCAGGCTAAAACAAGGAAAAATTAAAATTTAAAACGAATAAAAGGGCAAGAGGAAGGTAAAATGAAGTAGGAGAGGGAATGGTAAAATTTGAGATTTAAAATACAAAAATAGTGAAGATCTAGGATTGAATTGAAGAAATGCAACAACAACCACCCTATCTAGAACCGAGGAGCAAAGATTGATAAAGGTGGAAAGAGAGAATACGGGTATTTTAAGAACAGGAAAAATAACATGAGATGACTGATGACAAGAAAAATGGTTTTGAGTGTCTGGAAAGGGGAGAAATAAATGGAAATAAATCACAGCAAGAGAGAAAATAAAATTTAAAATAAAAATAAGAATGGGACATATGAATGTAAAATGGAGTAAGAGAAGAGAGGAACAAAATTTGAGATTTGAAATAAACTGTAATATAAAAACTAGTGACTTAACATGCACAAACTTAAAGGACAAGAAATGAATGTTAAAAAGCTACGCAGAAATTAAAGTAATGCAAATCATGAAGAAGACGGTGGTGGCATTCCTCTCAGTAGTGTAGTATTAGCACTGTTTTCTCTTACTGGATCTGCCCCTGGTGACGCCAGATGGTGCCCTGCCTGGCCCCACGCAGCCTGTTGGAGGCTACCAGCAATCCACAGCCTGTGGCTCTCTCCTTCAGTTATTAATCTAGTAACTCTGTAATCAGCTGTCAGGCTTAAGTACCACAGGGTGGGGCAGAGTAACTCATGAGGGTGGGGCTATTGCTTTCCCTCAGGCTGATGCCACTTGGAGAGGAATGCTTTGCCTAAGCAAGGTGGCTCCTGCAATATAGAGGATGACTCAATACCTCAATCTTTGTGGCTTCTCCCCCAGTTGTCTCCCCAAAGCCACTGTCCCCAAAGTCCCTCAAGTTTCTGTAGTCTACTCTGCCCACCCTTTGCTGGAGCCCAGGGTAAGTGGCTTCAAATGAAATTTTATGTGGTGGCCCTTTTAAAAGGCTCTCTGTGACTCCAGCCATCTCTTCGTGGCAGGCAGAAACCCTTCCATTTTTCAGGATGTTACCTGGGTTCCTGTATTGCCTCTGTTGCTATATGCTGGGGAGCCCAGCTTTGGGTTTAGACCCCACACTTTTCAGGGGGAACCCCCTGTCCACTGAAATTTCTCTCCAGCACTTCAGCTGCCACCTGTGGGAGCCCAGCCTGCCCTCTAGTGCCTCCTCTGCACTCCCTACAAGTCAAATTGTGGTGAAGTGGTTTCTTCTGTCTGTCTGGTTTTAAGGCTTCTCTGCAGCTATTGTTCAGTTCATTGTTCCTGATGATTTCTCCACAATTTAATCATAATTCCAGATTGGTTCTGGGAGGAGGTTAGTGTAGCTTCCACCTACTCCTCCAAAGATCTTTGATCTTTGCTACTTTGACAGAGTTAAATGGTCAACAGAAAAACCATCTTATCACTGAACAGGAATAACAAGAATGAATGTACATCACTGAATATCACATACTATAGCCTGATATGCTAGTGGGTCATGGAGTCCCTTCATTTCAATTGCCCTCCCCCCCGCTGTTTTCCAAATTTACCAATTTTTTTAAAAGTATATTTTGAAGAATTTTTGTTTTGAAGTTGTTTGACTTTACTTAGATTTTGCACTTGACCTTGAGTTTTAAAAAGCCACCTTTTAGAACACATTTCCATTTCTGGTACAGCATGAAATCATGTCTTACCCCCTTCTGTGTGCCCATTCCTAATAGTTTGGATGGGATTATATTGAACAGTTATTGACCAAGTTGGACCTGACTGCTCAGGGATTCTTTTTTTAAATTATATTTTATTGATTATGCTATTACAGTTTTCCCAATTTTTCCCCCTTGATCCCTTCTCTGCCCTGCACCCCTCCAACCCTCCAGCATCCCCTCCCCCTTAGTTCATGTCCATGGGTTGTACATGTAAGTTCTTTGAGTTCTCTGTTCCCTATACCATTTTTGACCGCTCCCAACCTATTTAATGCATACCAGTTATGCTTCTTCTTCCCTGTACCTTTCCCCGCCTACTCCCCACTCTTTCCTGAAAACCTCTACCTGATGTCCATTTCTCTGATTCTGTTCCTGTTCTAGTTGCTTGCTTAGGTTTTGTTTTCATTGTTTTTCTTTTATTTTTTTAGGTTCGTTTGTTGATAGTTGTGAGTTCGTTGTCAGTTTACTGTTCATATTTTTTATCTTCCTTTTCTCATAGATAAACTCCTTTAACATTTCATAGAATAAGGGCTTGGTGATGATGAACTCCTTTAACTTAACCTTCTGGGAAGCACTTTATCTGCCCTTCCATTCTAAATGATAGCTTTGCTGGATAGAGCATTCTTGGATGTAGGTCCTTGCCTTTCATAACTTCAAATACTTCCTTCCAGTCCCTTCTTGCCTTTTAGGCTTCTTTTGGGAAATCAGCTGATAGCCTTATGGGCACTCCTTTTTAGGTAACTCTCTCCCTTCCTCTTGCTGCTTTTAAGATGGTCTCCTTGTCTTTAATCTTGGCTAACTTAATGATGAGGTGCCTTGGTGTGTTCTTCTTTGGGTCCAACTTCTTTGGGACCCTCTGGGCTTCCTGGACTTCCTGAAAGTCTATTTCCTTTGCCAGATAGGGGAAGTTTTCCTTTATTATTTTTTCAGTAAGTTTTCCATTCCTTTCTCTTGTTCTCCTTCTGGCACCCCTATAATTTAGACGTTGGAACATTTCAAGTTGTCCCAGTTTCCTCACCTTCTCTTCATTTTTTTGAATTCTTGTTTCTTCATTCTGTTCCAGTTGTATATTTATTTCTTCCTTTTTTTCCAAATCATTGATTTAAGTCCTGGTTTCCCTCCTGTCACTGTTGATTCCCTGAATATTTTGCTTTATTTCATTTTGGGTATCTTTCATTTGTTCTTTCATTTTCTGACCAAGCTCATTCAGTTCTGTGAGCATTTTGATTACCGGGGCTTTAAATTCTCCATCAGATAGGTTGTCTATATGCTCCTCACTTAGCTCTCTTTCTGAGGTTTCGCTCTATTCTTTCATTTTGGCCCTATTTCTTTGCTCAGGGCCCCTGATAAGTTGTAAGGGGGCAGGGCCTTCAGTATTCATGAGGGCAGGGCAACCCTCCTTGCTGCACCTTGGTGCTGCCTGTGGGGGAGAGGCCAGAGAGGGAACAGTGCATCTTGCCTGCTCGTCTCTAGAGCACTTTTCAATGAGCTCTTGTGTGAGACTGGGAGTTTCTCCCACCATGACAACCACTATAGTCCACAGTCACCTCTGAGTCTCACTTTCCCCTTGTCAGCCCCTCCCATACGGCCTGCTGCCCCAGCTGTAGCCAGCCCTGTCCCCACAGTCCACAGCCTCACAACGGTTTCTCTCTGTGTCTGCCGCCTTACCAGTACGGTTGTTCTATTTGACTGTTTCTTTAATTCCATGGTTGTCGGAGTTCTATGCAGTTTTAGTTTCTGGCACTTCTGGTTGTTTGTTGATTTTACATTGGTTGTTTTTCTCCTTTTGGTTGTGTGAGAAAGTAAACGGTTTCTACCTCCATCTTAGCTGGAACTCCAGGGATTCTTTTATGATGAACATATTCCTCTTCATACTAAAACCCTGTTTTCTCTTTTCTTTGCACAAAGACAGCAGCTTATGAAAATCAAATGTGCAGTTTACCAGAAACCAATTCCAGAGGCTTCTCTGAGAGTCTGTCTTGAAAATAAGAAATCCACTTGCACATTTACATTTACAAAGGGCAGCCCAGTAGAAAATAATGCAAAACTTTTGAATCTTTACATTTGGTGGTGTGCATATCATGAAACAATAATTGCTGACCTTTGTATAGTTGTGTCAGGCACCGAACAAAATCTTTGCATGCATTGTCACATTTAAATCTCACAACAATTCAAGAGAGAGTTACTGTTATCCTTTTCAGTCCATTTAAGAGAAAATCTATGCTTTAGAGACATTAACTAACTTGCTCAGGTTCACAGAAACAAAAGGTATTGCAGAGATTCAACTCCAAGTATATTCAACTCCAAACCTGAGACACTAACCCAGGACCTTTTTCTCTGAAGGACTTGAGTGATAGTTTATTTGTGTAAGTAAGCTTATCAAAAATTGTAATAGGCTAAGGTATCTATCTCTATTTTTAAAATTATTTTTTGATGAATCTGCCATACTGTTAAAGTTCTATCTCACACACGTCCTCTGCCAGGACCCAGACAGTGGTCCCTTTAATGCCTTATTACCTTTTCATCAATTTTCCAAGGGGACGGGACTGGAGAAAGCAACTTAGGATGGGGCAAGAGTTTTTCCTGGCACTCCTCCTCCTCTGTCCTTGGGCCTTTTCCATATGGCCCCCACACTCACCAACACTTCTTTGTAGCAGAATGCCAAGTGGCGCTGGCATATGCATCTTAGTGCCCTGAAGTACACTGGCCTTTTTGAGCTTCCTGGTCCAGTTGTACTTAGAAGATCCCTAGGATGGGCCAGCTGCATCCCTGAGCCATGCCCTGGGTGAGTAGTGGAGTAGAAGCTTGTGCATGGACCTAAGACTTTCCACAACACTGTGTGACTCCTGTGTTAAGAAATTCTTGTCATGTGCTATTAGATTTCAAAGACAAAATTCTGCAGAATTGGAGTAAACTGTTACTTGAGGTCAGTTTTAGGTGGGCAACAGAGAACGAACCGCATTAAGCAGTCTGGGCTGCCAAAGCCCGACCTTTACAGATCTGGTCTGTTCTTTGTCCTTGCTTAAACTCATAGCTGTTCAAATATATCTTGCCCTGTAGGCCCCACCCAGGTGAGCTACTTCATTCTCTGTGTGGGCTGTTCTGCATACATAATACATCATTCTACTGATGGGTAGTGTTAGTATTAATTAATATCAAAAGCCTTTTCACTCTCAAGATGCAATTTGAAAATACAGCTTTGAAAATGTAGGCAAATGAGCATCTTTCTCCAGGGTTGATCCCAGTGAACCTTCACCTACCCTCACCCCAGGGGTGAGACAGAGGCTGTTTTGAACAGTATCTTTCGTCACTGTCTGTCTTAAGTCACCTCCTACTGAACTTATGGTTGAAGATTCAGGGTCATGAGGGAAAGAAAACAGTAATTAACTGGCAAAGTTGATTGAATGGAATTTTTTTCCCCACAGTATGATTAGAACATGACTGTGGGCTGAGCACCATACATAATGTAGGTTCTCTCTTTATATGTCATTATCCAAACATTTCTTAATGGAATGCCTTTTTTAAGCATTTGCTTTTATAATTGAATGTGTTCCTAAAGATGGTTCAGCTAACTAAACAAAATCCCACAAGAAAAAACTGTGTTAATGCTTCTTCCTCCAACCAATTTATAACAGTTTCTAATTGGCCTGCCTCATTTGCAACTCTGAAAATTAATTTTAGACACCTCCCTCAGAGCTCAAGTCATCATTAATGAAAGACAGAAATAGGGAGTGAAATAGAAATGTTTATAAAGCTCCCTTTTAAATTGACTGTGATAAGTGAAGTAGCGATGTATTACCATCAGACGATTCTGGAGTTCTCTTTGTGAAGGTCACAGGCAACACTCAGAAGAAGGCATTTATCTTGGTGGGAGATGCCCTTCAGTCCTCTTTTGTTTTATTCCATGGAGGATTTTTTTCAGTGTGCCTAGAACCATTTTTTTTTGTTTTATTAGCTGTATCTTGACTACCTCCTACAAACTGAATGACAATTTAGGGTTATTAAATGTGTTCTTGCACATATTTTTATCCATTGTTAACCCTGACTAAATGCATACAAGGGCACAGAATTACCCCCCGCTTTACTCCATTGTTGCCCATATTTGTTAAAGAAATTATTCCCTTTGACATTTGTTTAGGCTGCACTTTGATAAAATGCTGTCTATGGTCCACTTTCTTAGTTTGGCATTCAGCAGGCTGTTACACATTTATTTCTCTTTGCATTATCTTATCTTCCTTTCCAGAATATTTGGGCTTCCTTTTTATATTTTAAGTTACATTTTGGGCATAGACAGATCACCTTAGTAATTGTACACTGGAGCATTACAATTTCTAAAGATAATTTTGCAAGCCTTTAGCATATACTTAACCCCACTGACTGTCTAAATATGAGTATGTACCTATGTTCTTTTTGCATTGTCTGTGAATAAGCAAAGAGTAGATTAAGTGCTGAAAGTGATTTCAGGCCTATGGAAACTTTCTTTGAGTTGATGGGACAGTAGCAATATCTGAAGAAATGCAAATCTGGCCTTGAATCTATGTGATTCACTTGATTGGGAAAATAATGAGGAATTTTCCTTGTGCTTCTAATTTATATACATGTGCCTTGTCACTGATACACTCTTTGCACTGTGCCTTTTAAAAAAGTAGTAGATATAAAGGAAGCATCAGAACTGTAAATATTTTAGTTTTCTCAGTATTTTAAAGGACTGAGTCAAAATTCCCTGTTGGAAAAATAAAAAACAGGAACGTTCAATTTAAGCTTCTTAATTTATTATAATGTTTGCTGTTTTCTCAAAATAGACCTCTGTGTATTTTCAGTAAAGTATTCAACATTAGGTGCTTTAAGTAAGTAGCTGTGTCAGCAAATTGGCTTCTGGGAATTGTGAAGGTGTAGAATCTGATGCAGGACTGGCAGATGAAGTTAATCTTTTGTAAAAATTTAAGTTCAGAAACCCTCACCCTCAAACAACCTTGACTTTTAAAGCAGAAATAAATAAAGCCCATAACTGCAGAATTAGCTCACAGTGATTAAAACTATTAGTTAAAATGTATTAGCTTAATAAAAAGTTATTTAAAATTCATGTTATAAAACTTATTGCTTTTAAAAATTAATGTTATGACTCTGTCATCCTAGAACTAAGCTTGCTTTCTCTGGCATTCCTATACAAATAGGAAATGGTCACATATAGAACATTTTTGTAAGGATCCTAAAGTGTGAAATGTTCACTTTTTTTTAGTTTTATATACTTTTATTATCTTCTACGAATTACTCTTTGATTTAAATAGGCTGGAATTATTGAATGTAGATTTCTATCAAGATGTTTTAGGAGACAATGTCATTAATTGTGCTCACTATTTAAATAAGGGTTTCAGAATATATATAACCCTCCTTACACTAATTTTATTCAGAGTTTTATCATTATACAATGCCAGTACTTATAAAATAGATTTATTAGCCAAAGCCAAACAAAAACAATGCAATGAGGAAATGATTATGAAGAACAAAATTGATTATATTTTGTATGCATATTAATATTAATGAGTGTTTTTTAATGTACTTTTATAAAAACAATTTAAATGTACTTAGATTTGGGGCTGTATTTAGTGACAACATCTGTAAAGATTTAGGAATTGATATATGTTATTCTCTTACAGAAAAATGATAGAAATTAATTTATTGAGAAATATATGTTAAATTCTGGAAAGACTAAATTATAGAATTACAGGAGAAAGAGGAGTTTCTAAGGGTCACTCTTGAGATCGATGATGACTTTTAAGTGTTATTAAAGTTTTATAATTCTGAATTTTGGCTTGAAAGAGGAAAATGCGTTAAAAAGGACCATGGGACATAGAGCTCTAAAAACAGACATAGATAGCCTGGCTAGAAGATGCCTGCAGCTGTCCTAGTGGCAGAAGATGTAGCTGTACTGGACGTGTGTGGAACAGTGTGTGTGGGCACTCACTGTGCATGTGGCTCGAGAGCGGCAGGTAAACCATAAATAGCTTGATGAGAAAATGAGCACATTTCACATGTGCCAAGTATTTGATGCATGTTCTTGTAGTTTATTTGGTGACTGAAAAATCTTCATTTATAATTTTTTCATGTTTACTCTTATGATACTTTGTGGAATGAAAGAATAACACAGAAAATTATATACAGAAAATAAATAAAAACTAGCCTATCCATTTTACCAACCACGAGATAATGACTATTCACATTTTGATGTGTTTCTATGTCAAGAACTGTCAAGGGTCTGACACTTTCCCTGTGGCGCACTAACAGATCAGCTTGCTTCAGTTTCACGGATGCAGGCAGCAGACCAGGGACTTCTAGGTCAGAGACAAAGGACTTTATTGCTCAAGTTGCAGACAGCAGTGTCAGCATTTTTAGGTCAATTCTTCATTCCCAAAGTTCCATAAAGGCGAGGCAGATGGGCCTGATAAATACCTATAGCTTCAGTGGGTTGCATTAAAGGAGAGCAACCCTGAGCTTAGGAAGCCCAAATCTTTTATAATGGGCAGTAACATGTCTTCCCTCTGGTCCGGAAGGAGGCAATGTTATACAGGACAGTAAGCATGACTATTCCTGATCCTAAAGGAGACACTGGCTCTATCTTCCAAAGGCTATTTATTATACAGGCATCCTTGAAAAATTGTGAGAAATAAAGGTAGTGCCTATGCTCATAAAAAGTATACAAAATATAAGACACATAGAGAATTGCCTTTTGATAAGCATAATTATTTTCACATGCTATTAAGCTATTTTGCATCAGCATTTCACATGGCTGCATGTAGCCATAAAGAGTGAATCATAGGGATGTAAGCATAATTTACTATCAACTCCCAATTTTCCTCATAATGATATTTTAGGTGTTTTCCATTGAAATTTTTCATCTAGACATTTTAATTTGCGACGGAGTGGGATAAAGATTATAATCAGTGGGTTCTCTCTGATTTGAAGTCCATGCAGCCTCTTCAGCTTGGCCTTATGCATAAGTATGCATTGGCTATAAACAACAAGTATGTCAATTGTCTCAAGATGTTATCCAGAAAGAGACAGGCTCTGTGAGGCTGGATATTAATGTTGCTTTGGTAGTCCAGGCTGCACTGGTTTTCCTCTGGAAAGTGGAGATATTTTCTGACATTTCCGCTGCTCACATGTCTGAGCCCAGTCAGAAGCTTCCACTACCTGGCATTAGCAGGGCCTAGAAAAGTCCATACAAATTCCTACAGTGAAAAGGGGAAATACATGAGATCTAAATAATGACCATATCGTCCAAACATCTGGAGAGGGTCTGGTCTGGTGGTGGGGATTAAAGAAAGACAAAACAGGATCATGACCAGGTTTTAGTCCTGGGACTTGTGCACAAAAAAAAGTCCCAATACTGAGGCTTTCCTGGGAGTGTAGGGTCTTCTCAGTGATCTAGAATATTGCTGAGGTGACACAAATAGCTGAGATAAGACTTCCCTCAGTAGAAAGAGCTAAATGAAACACACCAGAAGAACCATTTCCTAGTTCATAATGGTCCTGGAAAATTCCAGATTAAAATTTGCAACAGATGTTGCCAGAAAATTGGACTATAAAATGGGAGGAGACAACGTTAACACTTTACTGAGTAAGCAGGGTCACAGAGTAATCAGGAATCAAAGCATTGTAAATATTTTTTTAAAGCGAGAGGAAGAGTTGTATATTGGTTTCTTCAAAGCTTTTGAAAAGTATAAAGTGAATGTCTGTATTCCTTGAACAAACAATTTTGACACCCTTTCTGTGCTCAGTGCTCTTCTAGAAGCTGGAGAGTTAGTGGTACACAAGAAAAACGAGTATAATTGTAAATCTCTAAGATCCTTTCAAATGTGAAGAGTCCAATGGGGGAAAAAAAACAGTGTAATGTGACAGGCCAGCAGCTTGGGTACCAGGGGAATGGTGGGGAGACTGCGAGGGAGAGCAGCTGGAGATGGCTTTTCTGAGGAGACTACTTTGAGCTGAGACCTGAGGATGAGCTGCATGAGGTAAAGCCATTTTAGCCAGAGGGAACAACAGAGACAAAACTTATAAGGTGAGAACAAGCATAACATTTTCAAGGACCAGAAATGAGTTCAAGAACAGAATGTGCTAGAGCCTAATGATTGAAGAGGGAGAAATGGAAAAAGATGACCTCACAGAGGTGGTTAGGGCCAGTTGGTATAACTAGTTGCAGACATTGGTAAAGGGTCTGGATTTGAAGTCTAATGAGTGATGCAATGGATTTTTCATGCAACAGGATGGTGGAATCTGGACTTATAATGTTTTTATGGATTACTTTGGCCTCTGTACCAGGAAGACCAATGAATGGGTGAGCTATGTGACTAGATGCTAGTGGCTGGAAAACATTTCCTAGGCAGTAGATAAGTTTAGATAAGAGATGTATTTTGGAGTAAAACCTACTGACATTGTTGATTGTCTCTGGGTGCAGAAGGAAGGAAAGGAATCAAGGAAGATTGTAAATTTGGGGCTTGGGTTACTTGGTGGGCAGTGCTATAATTACTGAAATGAGGAATACTGAAGAAGGTATGTTTTTTTTGTGGAATGACAAGAATCACTAATTGCATTGAAAATAGAAAGGGAACCCTAGTAAATATTTCTTCCTGCCTTCAAAAGGAAATCTCGCAGGGAAAAAATAATACTTGATATTGAAGTTGCTGACCAATTTTGATGGGTTGTCTTGGAGTACATAGAACTTACCTGACAAATCAATGGATGGATGGATTGATGGATGGATAGATGGAAAGATGAATGGATGGAAGAAAGGATGGATGGGCATATGGAAGAATGACTGGATGGACAGATGGGTAGATGGATGAAAGTGTTTTAGAAGTGAATGTTCAGATTGACTCCCTCCATTTCTCATATACAGATATATCTATGAAGCCACTGAAAGATGCCTCATTTAGAGGGCACAGTGTGTGAGGTCTCGGGGATTCTGACTCATACAACTTTGTCTATTCTCAGAGTCAAGGAGGTAGTTTGTCTTAAATATTATCCGTAATTACTTCCCTTTGAGACAGTACTTCATTGCTCATTTCAATTATAAATGACGAGTATTTTTTACTTTAAAAAATTATCACAATAATCTTTATTTTACCAGACAGGAAGCACTGCTTGCGGCAATCAGTGAAAAAGATGCAAACATTGCCTTGCTGGAATTGTCTGCCTCCAAAAAGAAAAAGACACAGGAAGAAGTCATGGCCCTCAAGCGGGAGAAAGACCGACTGGTGCATCAGTTAAAGCAGCAGGTGGGGCCTCCTGCATGGAAGGTGTGTTTTGCCGGGTTTGGTCCTTGGGTGCTTTCTCTGGGTTTAGCTACTCTTCATTTTCCCATGTCTATCCTGCAGGCTCAAACAGCTAAAAACAGGTAGGCGTGAAGCTGCCCAAGTTGCCACTGGAACACCATTTATTGCTTTTCTGTGTGGATATGCATGTGCTTGGGCTTGTGTGGTTTGCAACCAGCGCTGTTTTCTTTTCTTTTGTATTAGCATCATTTCTGCAGAAATAGCTGTCAGCTCTCTTCCTTCCCGTGGACTTTGTATGACTTCTGACCAAATCCTAGGAACTACTAATTAAATTCTGGGCACATCCTCTATCTGTTGTCTTCTGTCTTGCTCACTCTTTGGGCCCTATAAAAAACTCCCTGCAACCAGTTCTTTGTATTTCTTTCTTACATACTTCCAACTTTGGTACTTCAACTATTTCCTCCTGGCCTTTTCAGCCAAGGAACACCTCCCAGCCCTGGCACTGCCAGACTATGT
This sequence comes from Carollia perspicillata, assembly GCA_004027735.1. Classification (NCBI taxonomy): domain Eukaryota; kingdom Metazoa; phylum Chordata; class Mammalia; order Chiroptera; family Phyllostomidae; genus Carollia; species Carollia perspicillata. The sequence goes on along the minus strand of PVKM010012389.1, from coordinate 15,464 downwards.
TTGGAGACCTCCCTGGCCATTATTCAATTGAATATTCTTTTTATCACCTCTTTACCCCATTATCCTGCTTTTTTTCCCTTGTCACTAGGCCACAGTATTTCTTCTGAGGGAAAAGGAAGGAGAGACAAATTCTTAATTTGTGCAGAAAGTTCATTACTTTCTGTAGGGTTTTCTGGAAGTGGCTTAAATAGAAATAATTGTACCTAAAGCATGTTATAAAACCAACCCTAAGATCTTCAGACATTATTTCTGCTCTTTATACAATGTGGAGGCTTTGGGAAGCAATGGTTAATGATATTCACTCAGATTCTAGCTTCTTATGAAAGCCAGTAAATATTATGGCTCAGTGGTCTGTGGTCTCACAAGGTGGCTGTCACATCTTAGCTCGGGCCACATGTGGCTCCAAAACTTTCCAAATGCCACATGGTACCGTGTGGAGTGTGTCCACATTGATTTCAGCCCCTGGCCTGGATCACTGCCTGCTAGGCTGATCTGGGCTGAGCACAAAATGTAATGTGAGTGGAAGGGAAGCCCAGCCAACCCTCCCTCCTCAGGAAGGAAAAGGCATCCTTTGGCCTTGAACCAGAGTCCATTTCTCATGGGGCTGCCTTGCTGAGAGAGAGACCACCACCATGCCTGGGCGCCTTCTGCAGAGGAAGGGTCCCAGTCACTGCCAGACATTGGAGTCATTCCACAGAGCAGCATGCCTTGCTAGTGCTGGCCCCTGGGGTTGGGAGCCACTTCCATCTGGCCTCTTTGTTTGGGGCTGTGCATCTTCTACACTGGGTTTTTCACCCACTTGGCCATAGGAAGTCAAGATGAGCCTCCTTCTTTAATTTCTCCTAATTCCTTTGCTGTGCGCCCTGCGCCCTCCCCTCCGACACCTAACCATTGTAGCTTTTTCCCACAGGTTTATAGACCTAGGAAACAGGCCCTGAGCTCGAATATACCATGCACTTGTGATGCTTGCTACAGCCCAGATATTACGGCCAAGTACCACGGGTCCAGCTACGATGCATACATGATCCAAAGGTCTCAGGTCAGTCAGCTGCTAAGGAAACACTTGCCCCTGCCACGGGGGTGGGGGTGAATAAGAGCTACATCCTATCTTGGCCTTCTCCTCTTCTGACGATTTCCAGTACTTGGTAGGCATAAAGTCTGAGAACATAAATGATAGCATTATATTTTGATTTGTGGTATACTTTCATTTATTATATATTTTCCAAGGGTTCCAGACTTGGTGGCTGCCCTACAAGGCCAGCTCTTCTGAAATGGTGTGGCATTGCTATGGAGCCAAGGCTGCGAGAGGCCTCACTGTCAGGCATAGCAAATTATATTTTTCTTTCTGTCTCTTAGATATTTTGCTCCTCATATATCCCTGTACTTTTCCCAATAAGGAATTTTTTTAAGGCTGCTTTTTTCTTTCTCAGTATCATGAAAATGCACTCCTGGATTCCAGGAAGGATTGAGTGTAGCCCTTCAACTGACTCCTGGGGAACTGCACAAAGCCTTCATTATTCACAACAGGCTTGGTTTTGGGTATCATGGGGCACCTTTGGGAAACCCCAGCCATGCAGAAGTAGGCTGCTGCCTGGGCTAAGGCAGGGTCTGGAGGGCTATTGTGGAAAAAGAGGCAGCAAAGAAGGAGGATGGGCTTCTTGGTGATTTAGGTTTGAAATCCTTTCCCATACCCTATCTACCACAAAGCCAGAAAAGGCACATCAATTTATTTATTCTTCTTGTAAATATAATGATTCCAAGAATTATGCTTTATTTGCTGATAGAAGTACCCTCCTTTATTAAGCGTTTGCTCTATGCCAGGATGTGTATCCGTTGTCTGGAGGATTTGGTCCTGCCATCCTCACAGTAACCTTGTGGTATGGGTACCAGGATTACTTTTCTTTTCTGTGGGCATAACTGAGACTCAGCATGTGGAATAACCAGCCCAAGACACACAGCTCATAAGCAATAGAGCTTGGGTTTGGGGTGGCCCATCTGAGTCCACACATGCCCCACCAAGTTCAGGAGGAAATTCAAAGTGATAAGCAGAAGGGTGTTCCAGAAAGTGTGAGGTTCCTGAAGTTTAGGTGCCCAAATCCTCATTTAAGAATATTCTTCAACCATTTACAAAGAGTGGGTTCTACCCAGAGCTTTTAGATTTAGGCTATTTAATCACATCTGTGATTACTAATGCTTTTTGGCTCTCACCATTTGCCAGTGACAGGTATAGGTATGAGGGCTTTACATATGTAAACTAATGAACTCCCAACACAACTGAAGGACCGATGCTCCTACAGAGAAGAACATGGTACCTTGTGCTTGGACATGGACAAGGCACCATGTCCAGAGAGGTTGGGTACCTTGTTCTGGCTTCACAGCTGGATGCACCATGAAGCAGGAAGAGACCCTTTGCCATACAACCACAAATGAATTTTGCAGATACCATCTGGATTTGGACTGCTTAGGGTGAATCTTGCTTCTAGCACTTGTTGGCTGAGCAATCATGGCAAGAAACTAAACCTGCCTGAACCTTGGTTTTCTCATTCATAAATTGAGCTAATAGCCTATGTAATTAAATGGGTTGTTGTGAGATGTAATGTGTATAGAAGTACTTTATATATGGCTAACACATGATAGGTGCTGAATATATGTGAGGTGCTATTGCGACTATGATTAATAATCATTGATTTTATCACTACCAACCCTCAGAGACAATTTGTTTTCATCATTGCTGCTTTTCACATGCATGAGAGTCACAACTCACTGAACATGGTTCAGAGAATGTACTATTGAACTGTGGGAGACAGAGCAGACAGATGTCCTCCTTACCCTCAAATCCAAGCACTTGGGGAGCAGTGAGCAGACATGCCAGGAACTCTAGACCTCAGCTCTCAGCCTGCACTGAACAGGCTTATTATTGAATTTGCTCGGTTTCTGCATCCAGCCCATGTAGACATTAGTAACAGAGGACATCCCTGGGAGAGCAAGTCTCAGACCTCAATTATCTCCTGTGTGGCTGGCTTAGGAGAACAGAGCTGTTTTAGATACCCAGGACAATGGGAGAGGAAGGCCGTGGGTCTGGATATTCACCTGTCTGGTGTTCTCCAAGGATGCTGAGGCAGACAGGGTCATGAGGGATTCCACTCTCTTCAGACTGCCTTTCGAGCTTGTTTCATTTCATGCAGGAGGTCTCTCCACTGCTGATGACATTCCCAGTGACTGGACATGAGCAGCTCATACAACAGTCCCCATGGGTACTGCAGTTCGCTAATTACATGGTAGGCACTCAATCAACATTTGTTGTGTGAATGAATGCATGATTCCCACATGCCAGGCTCTATGCCAGGTGCTTTATGTATACACAAGTTTACAAACATTATCTCATATTTTCCTTGTAATCAACCAACCAATACATTGCTTACCTATATGCACTAGGTTCTCTGCTGGGTTCTAGGGGTTCACCCCAACAGATATTTTACCTGCCCCAATGAGAAAAGCATCCTCCTCCTTTTTCAGTTGATCGAAGCAAGGCTCAGAAAGAACAAATGACTGAACTGCCATCATACCACTTATACCTGGCAGAGCAGAGATGTTCCCTACTTTTCTCAGAGTGCTGACACTTTACTCTTTGCTGGGCTGAACACTACTCCCTAATGCAACACTGTGAGCCATGGAAAAGCCCCCTTGCAGATGTCATCAGAGGAGCCCAGTTCCAATGCATCAGCCTGTGGCTCCCAAGATGCTCAGGGGTATGAGAATGAGAAGATGGGGGTAGCCTGGCAAGACCAAGTGCCATGTTGGACTCCAGTTCAACAGCTATTCATTGAGTTCCTTCTCTGCATTAGAATGCTAGGTATATTTTGAATACATCAGTGACAAAATAGATGAAGTCTCCTTCCTCATGGAGTTTATAATTAGGGGAAAGAAAAGTAACAAATCATGAACATAATTAATAAATAAATTGTATGATAGAAAAAGAAAGGTATAGACTAGTATAAAGGAGAACAGGGGTACCAGGATACAACCGATGTGCTGGTGACACTGTAAAACAGGGTAGACAGGATGGGCCTCATTGGGAAGGTGATGTTTGAGCAAATATTTGAAGGGTGTGAGGGAGTGAGCCTTGTGGATATCTAGAGGAAGAGTGTTCTGGCAGAGGGAATAGCTGGTGCAAAATGTTCTGAGACTGGTATATTTTAGAGTATAAATTTTCTGCAGTTAGGAAGCAGCATACACCAGCCATGAAGCTTTAGAACAGGGAGGCCTCACTCAGGGACCACTCCAAGCTCCCTGTTTAAGCCTGCTTAACTGAGCCTGTCCTCCAAATCCCCTGGTTCCAGCCTCCAGGAAATCTCAGTTAGCTTGCATTTTAAAAAAGCATTGCCACTTTTATTGTAACCACAAAGAATGAATGCCGGAATTTGCTTGTCAAGGCTGATGAGTTTTTCAAGTAGAGGAGGAGCAGGGCCCTAAGACAAAATGCCCTCCCTGACTTTCTGGAAGTTGCAACAACATACCATTGGAATCCGAACTCCTGCACTCTGCTTGCTGTAAAGAGGCTGGCAGGTGGACGTTAATGGCCACCACCATGCTCAGGGTGATGGTAGTGCCTTGGGGAAATGCAACCAGCTTCCAGGACTGACCAGAGGTTCTCAAACCTCAGTGGGCAGAAGCATGATCTTTTCTAAAGATAAATCATTATCCTCCAGTCCTCACTTCTGAAAAACCTTCCCGGGCTTACCTCACGGTTGGGACCGAGATAAATTCAGAACAATGTGCTCTCTGCTTCGTACATGTGATTCCCACTGCCTGGAACACTTTTCCTTCTTTTCCTCACCTACTTAATGCCCACTCATCCTTTCCATCTCAGCTCCACATCACTTTTTCAGGGAAGCCTTCTGGGACTTTCTCAGTCAGGTCAAACCCCCAATTTGGCACTCCTACAGCATGTGTGCATCACTTAATTACACTGTAATGCATACTATTTTGCATTTTTTCCTGTGATTATTTAAATAGTAACTATCTACTCTGCTAGTTTATGAGCTTCATGAGGACTGAGAATGTGGCCTCATGACTTTTTCTACTGACCATTTATCTGCAGGCCAGCACCTACATAGTAGGCTTTCAGCCATTATTCGTTAAACATATAATGAATGAATAAATGAATTTTTAGGACAGCTTATTTTTTAAAAAAGAGACACACATCTTTGATCAATTATGACTTTATAACAAGAGTCAACCTGATAATTCTTCTTACCCCAATATTCTAAGCAAACAACCACCAACTTACAGGAGTTCATAGGACAGATGAGACCTTTTTGTCAAATGATGACCATAGAATGAATGGTGCATATACTGTCTTGCCATATCGCAAGACATTTTAAAGAAATGCCTTGTCTCATACTTGAATTATTTGCAGTCATGACCATTTTGAACCTTTTCTTTGAATTTCTTCATATTCTAGTTCAAATCCTCTCCAATTTGGGGGATTCTTCCTAATTAAAATGCCAATGTATTTCTGGATGTAACTGGATGTTCCTTTTTAGGAAGGGAGCCCTTCCATTTTATCCCTGAAAACTGAGTGTCTCATAAATCAATTTGCCTAGAAATACCTAAATCCCTGTTAAACATCTGTCAGGAGAGCCAGGGAAGATGACATGAAATGAGTTCAGAAATTCCAACTATGCTTAACAACAAAAGAATCTTTATGATACTCTTCAGGTGTTGATGCAAACGCTGGTTGTTGGTGGTGTTGGCTCAGTATGGTGTAAAGGTAAGAGAGCAATACTGATTAACTTTCTGTTATGTGTTGTATAAAAAAGGATAAAGGATTAATTATAGTTTGGTGGTAGATAATTGTATTGTTCCTAATTCCATCTCTTCACAAGCATATACCCATGATACTTTAAGTCTACCTTTTTCTTTAAAAAAAAAACTGGATTCCAGATTTTTTCATTTTGGGAGAAAGTCTCAGTTGGGAATGAGTTAACTTTTTGTGTTTGTATTTGTTCTTTCTCTAGGGAGAGAGGTTCTAAATATATTATTGAAAATTACTGTCTTTTCTTCTTTTGTGTCTTGGATCCAGTTCCTCCAACTCTTCCTCCACCCTTGAAGAAAGGACTGACATCAAAATAATTAATTCTGAAATCGTTGAGTTTTCCTGCTGCTAAAGGATTTTTGAAGAAAGTTTAAAACTAAATCTTACCCCCTAAGCCTTATTCCCAAATGCTCCCCTGTGTGCTGAAGTAGAGATATGCACATCCTAGATAAAAATGCCTTCTTAAAATGGGGGCCAGACACTATTGTTTAGTTAAAATTAGAACCATCTTATTTCTCAGAACTGGTTAGAACACTTTTGTGATCAGAGGTAAATTGTACTTGGTTTTCTTTCCTGCCAGTTCTGGGCATTGCTTTTGGCTACCAGAAATACCCTGGCCAGTTGGTAGCAGGAAAGTGTTAAGACCAGGAGATAAGTCCAGTGGTTCTCTGTGTTTTCCCCCCAGAGTTTGTAGAGAAGAAAAATGATACATCCAGGTCAACATTCTAGAGGTTATGCCAGGACTGTGTAGTCTAATGTACTAGGTTAGAGTGTCCTTTTTCCCTGTGTCATCCAGAAGATCATAGCACTGTCTTCAAGAATTATCCAAACAGGGGTGGCCAAGAATGGGCGAAGGTAGAACTGAACCTGAAAGTGTTCAGGAAAGCTGGTTGTTAAGGATGAGATCCTAGTCAAACTTGGATTTTGGCAGAGGTAGAACCATCTCCTCAGGGGGACCGGGGAGTTCCTGAGTAGGATGGTTGGTCAGGCAGTTCTTTCCCCTCTACTGGAGGCCACACTAGGTTGTGCATCCTACTTAGAGGTCCTTTGCATTGTATGTAGATGACTTTGAATTACACTTTGTGGTTCAGGAGGTGAGCACAATTAAACAGCAGTGGAGGAACACCATGCAGTAGGGTTCCCATAGCCTCATGTTGTGGTTGGATGAGCTCCAGAAAAGCTTGATCCGATCCCAGCATTGTAATGCATCACAGACTTGCCCCAGATCGAATTGCTGAAATGCAAATGCATTGGTTTTCACTGCAGACTCACTTTGGGTTAAGCTTTTCATGTCCCACTGGTAGAATCTGGCCACATCTCTATTTATCATTGACTTCAATGCAAAGTATACTTACAGTATGTTACAGAGAACACCTTTACAAAAGAAATACTCCGATCTCTCCTCAGCAGGCCAAGAGCAGGGCATTCTCGTGGAGATAAAACTGCCCAGTGCTACTGGAAGCAGTTTCCTTTCATTGTCCAGATAATCAGTCAGGACACTTGTGTGTTCTCTGAGCCTGGAGACATTCCTTACTCCAGGCTGCTTGGCCTCCACTCCTCTACTCAGGGAATCCATTCAGTTTGTTAGCTGCTACACAAAATAATACTCAAAGATTTCTGAAGGCGAAGTATTTTTTCTGAGATTCCATGTTTCTGAAATCCCTGTAGAAGTTTATCAAGCTGACTCTAATGGACTACTTTTTGAGTCTTTCATTTGAACAAAGCCATGTTTTAAAAACTACTTTTGTTCTCTTTCCTAAACATTGATGGAGAGCCTTTAGTGGGACTGTTGAGCTGTGGAAGGAGGTATTGACTTTGTTTCTGAGCCTCGGGTTTTGTCATTTCTACCAACAGTAAAAGTCAACTCATGAAACAGATAACAGGGCACATTACTGTTTGGGGATGCAGCAGTGTTACCAAAATTCAAACTCCTTGCATTCTGTGGGGGTCAGAGAATGCTTCCTACAGAAGCAGGTATTCTCATGAATTTTATACTGGGCAATCCATAGACTGTCTTTTGTGGCAAATGCCCATTGAACCACACTACTTTCTCTTAAGTTTTCAAAAACCCTAGTTTAAATAGTTCCAGTTTTAGAAGAACATATTCTTTGCTTTTCGAATATACCTTTTTAAGTGAAAAATGTGAAAAGATCAACTTTACCATTTTATTTCCCGCATTTAGAAATACAAAAAAGGAGAGATGGGTCTGACTTTTAAGTGATAGAGTGATTTGCCAACTTTGCTTCAGTAATTTGAAGCACCCCCACAGCATCTAGCAGTTGGCAGAGCACATCAGAATAGCAGGCTTAGCTGAAGGTGACCAAAACAGAGACTAGTGTACAAGTGCCAAGAAGATCTCTCACGCACTGTCTCCCTCTCTTTTTTTTATTCAAATTTCACATCTGTGCTCTATTTTTAAACATTTATTCTTTAAGTGATAACGCATGTTTTACCAAGCCTTTTATTGGATTAGACATGTTTGAAATCCCCTCGACTTTAACCTGTTCGTGACTGCCTCCAAAAACATTTGGATCCACCACCAAAGCAGAGAATGTGGACGGGGGAAGGTTCCCAAGACTTCCACCACAAGAACTGTTCTAATGTGGGAAGAGAGGGACTCTACCGTTGAATGGGATAGATCTGAGGGATCTTGGATTCACATCGCTTCATGAGAGCAAGTTGGGGTGTAATATGTCCAGTGTTCTTGCTCTTCATAACAGTTTTGATATTCACATTTTAGAGTTGGAGGAACTAAAGTATTTGAATTCTTACCGTGTACCTGACCACTGGTAGGGATTTTAAATATATTATCTCAATCCTCACAACTCTGAAAGCCAGATGTTATTCATTCCATTTTAGAGATGAGAAAGCCGAGGTTCAGGAACTGGTTCAAGATGCTTCAGCCTGTGTGGGGTCTCACTCCAAAACTCATCCAGGCTCTTCCCAGCAAATGACTCCAAGTTGGTGCAATTCCTTGTTTGGGTCAGAGCCTCATGCAATGAATGGGGCTAAAAAGTAGCATAAAAAGAAGACTTTATTCTGTGACCCTGAGCAGCACTCCCAGGCCCTCCCCAGGGCCCCTGCTGGCCCCTACCATGACCTGTGGTCACATGTGCAGGATGGGGAGAGGGACTTATCTCACTCTGCATCACAGGCCATCACCCATCACTGCTGCTGGGGGTGGGAGGTGGGATAGGGGAACAGGCTGTGGGCTTGATGAAGTAGCTGCAGCTTTGGTCTCCAGCATGAAATGTCCACATTTGCCTCTTGTAGGCTTTGTATTTCATTCTCGTTATCTGCTTGAAAGCCATTTTTCCCTTCAGTTTTCCATTTTCTTCTTCATCATTTAACGTATAAAAACAGGTTCCTCCTGGTCCCTTTCTCTCTCTCCCTCCTTTCCTTCCTCTCATCATATAATTAAAAGTCCTTTCAGGCTGTCTTCACCTTATCATTTCAAATGAATTGAAAAAAGATCCGACTTCCTGCCCTTGTGTCTTCCTGATGCTGAATTTCAAAAATGAAAGGAAAGTCCTTTTTCTCCTCCCTTTTCACTTCAGACTGCCCCCTGAATAACTGTGTTTAAATCATACTGATTTTGTTATTGATCGGCATTGTTGAAAAACAGCTTCACAATTTTCACTTTTTGCTTTTTCGAGTAATAATTTAAGAGGAAAGGGATTTTTTACCCTCCTTTCTCATGATTACAGAAAGAAACTTATCAAACACAGAATTCAACATTTCCAGTAGTTTATCTGTATTCTAACTCAGCTCCATATTTTTCTGGGGAAGATGCAATTTTCTTTTCTTATTTTCTACAACACACTAGCAGCAGAGTTAAAAGTTCCAGAATTTCTTGTGTTTACTGTTTTATTTTTTTAATTTAACCCATACTAATGAACTATATTAAAAAGTAACGAGGACTTAATTTTAACCATCCTTATTATATAAATGATTTTTTCATAGTTGGAAGCATATACATAAATGCTTTATCATAAAAATAATATGTTCAGTAAAGAAACTTAGAAAACTATAAACAAAAAATTAAAAACACCCATATTCCCATCACTCAGAAATAACTGTCATTAAGATTTATAGTTTCCTACATTCCATTGTAGATATAGATATTTGAACAGAGACATGACAAATTACGTAATAAAGTTTTTTTTAGCTTCATAAGCATTTAAAGTTGTATGCGTTTTTCCATGTCCTTAAAAGTCTTCAAAAATATATATTGGGGTTGTATAATTTCCATCATCACCATAATTAACTTTATCACTCTTCTATTGTGATTTCAATTTGTTTCTAGTTTTTTACTTTTATAATCACACTGGGTGAACATCTCAGTACACAAATATTATTTTTCTATTATTTTGCCCCATTATTTTTCTTAGGATTAATGCCCCAAAGTTGACGTTTTGGAATTATAGTTATTTTAAGTATTTTAGGGAACTAAGAAATAGCTCTTCCTGTAAAGTACTTGATGTTTATACGTTTTTACATAAATGCCATCTGTTTGTGTTAAGTTTGTCAAAGCCACAGTCTGATAACATGACACTCAGATTTGGGGTAGAATCTTACTATTGGCAATGCAAATGGTCAGTAAACTGAGAGAGCAAAAGGCTGAGGGAGATTTTTAAAACTTCTCAGAGAAGTGAGTAGGCATGGGAGCAAATTGACAGTCCATTCAGAAAATCTTTATTGAGCATATACTATGTGCCACATACTGTCTGGACACTGGGAACACTGCAGTGAACAAAACACAAAAATCCCTACCCCAAGGGAGGTTGTATTCTATGAGGGACAAATAGAAACAAAGGCATCACATGTGTGACATGATAGATGGCAATGAATTGTATGGGGAAAAATAAAGATGCTGTACTGTGAAGTGTGGGGGAGGTGATTCTGAATAGGGTGTTCCTAGGACAACTCCCTGAGAAAGTGACACATGAGCAAAGAATTGCAGGCAGGTGGAGGGTGAGCCCTGTGGAGCGCTATGCAGGAAGGGAGTCCCTGGTGGGGACAAACTGTAGCCAGGAGAGCTGGAATCTGTTCTTTTCAGATCCCAGACCCAAGTGCAGTTGCTGAGTTGACAAGATGGGGGAGCCAGAACCCCACAACACCAATGTTTAGATGAGATTTTTTTTTTTTTTAATATACACACAAGGACCAAAACCCCCCATTTTTATCTCTGCCCTGATAAGCCATTGGGGAATGCCTGCTGAACACAGCCAACAAATCTATATTCAGATGATCTTTGACACAGTCTGGGAACAGAATTGTGCAAAGAGGTTACAAGTTCAGATTGGACAGACAGGCTGTCATTTCAGAAAACAATGAAAATTGACTGAACAAGAATGGCAACTTAGATGGTTTCAATTCAAAGTGGTTCTTATGCCCAGAAACCTCCAATTAACTGATCATCTCAGGGCTGGTTTATTTCCTCTCTCTCATGGTCCAGCACTCCTAGAATTACAAATGTAGGTCAGAAGCCAACCAGTAACCCTACTTCTTTGGACTACATTGGGTGTGCTAGAGTACATTGGATATCCTAGTGCCCTTTGGGTGCTGGGATAGGAAACAGGTGTATAGGTCACAAGGCCAGGCAGAGTTTCTGCTGTCAGTCTTCTTGGGTTTGAAGCTCAGTGATGTTGGAGATGTCTGACACAAGCAGCCATCTAGAAAATATGATGTTAGATGTTTAAACAAAAGAATGCAGCCCACCTCACCTCTGAAGCCCTGGCAGGAATGAGAAGGTACAGCATCTGAGAATGGATCTGAGGATCAGAGTTCCAGCTCAACTCTGACCTAAACACACTGAGAAACTGTGGACACTTCATTTCTTTCTCTGTCATAGGCTCAATTTCCCCATTTGCAAAGTGAAGGAAGTAGGCTAAGAGACCTCTGAGCTCCCTGTAGTTTCTACAGTCACAGACTATTCCAGGGCATTCAAATGCAGTATGTTGAGAAAGTGACCAACAACAAGGACTTGAAGGATGCACAAGCGAATGGCACTATTTGCTTTCATGGAGCCTGCAGTGGAGTAGGGGGATGCATATTTCAATAGGACATTAATACCGCTATCATTTCTAGGCACCGTTTTGTAATTTTGTTTTATTACAATCCTCACAAAAACTTGAAGACCTAAAACCATTATTAGGTGCTTTGAAGATGGAAAAACCAAGTCACAGAGCTGGTGAGTGGTAAGAAAGATACTCAGTGAATCCACCTGCGGTGGTTGCACTCTTAGCCCCTTTGTTTTCCCATTGCAGTGAAGTTGCCATCTTTCCTCTCAGGCAGTATTTGAGAACTCCAGATTTCAAAGGTGACAGAGAAGGAGGAAGGCTCTGAAGTTTGCTCATATTGTTTAAGTAATTAATCCTGACTGATCTCCATTTATTAGTATATGATGGTGGGTGGGTCAACTTACCTTCCTATAAAATGGGTATGTTGTTTCCTACCTAACTCACAGAGAAGAATTATCATAAAGTATTTACCCTGGGGGCTGCACAAATGCACAGGATGTTGATCTCAGTTCTGAGGTGCAAAGACAGGGCTATCTCATTCTTCCCCACAGGGTAGCAATGTGCTTTGTGGAATGATGGTCCCAAACTGTCTCTGGTGACACTCCATTGACACAAACCTGCTCCACATGACTTGTTCCCCTGACCAAAGAAGAAAGAACTTGAGTGGCAATGTTCATAAACAGGCCCCCCTCTTCTGCTTCTCTGGGAGCCAGACCCTGATTTATCCTGGGAGAAAAATAAATAGTGAAGAAGGTACAAACATTGCCTTGAAAGAACCCAGTTCAGCATGGGCTCAGAAATCTTCCTTGCAGGGAAGGAGTGTCCAGACCTCCCAGCCCCAGTCTTGGCTTGTGCAGGCTCCTGGGGGGTCTGCTGGGGCCAGGGTCTCCTGAGGCTTCCCAGATGAGGTCGGGCTTCCAGGGAGTGCCTCTGTGTTCCTGAGCTTTCTAGTGATGCAATCCTTGGTAAGGCAGGGAAATGAAAAGCTGATATTTTGGATGGGGAAGAGCTATCTCCGGGGGACTATTTTTTATGAACCAAAGACGCTTAAGTGTTGCTGATTTATCTTAATAGCAGATTCTATGAGCAAAAGTCCCAGTTGTCTCTTTGTGCTTTTGGCAAGTATGGATGAGAAATGGAGTGGAGGAGACTCAATCAGAGCTGGCTAGCCCAAAGTTCAGGAGTCTTAATCTTCCTCACTCCAAATGTGCAACTTAGTATTGTTTCCAAAGGTTTTCAAGTTGCAGGTGGACACCCAGCTTTGGCAAGAGGCAGAGTGGCTTCCATTACCACATCTTCTGCTTCCAGAGCAGTTATCTCTTGGGCTCGAGGGGAGAAGGCCGGCATCTCCCTTGGGCAGTTAGATCTCTGAGCTCAGTTACCACATTCTCATTGTGAGGGTACTGTTTCTGTATAAAGAAACCTCTGTAATGTGAAGAGCCCTCCTGCTTGTCCTACACATGATCAGGACTCTCAGAGGGTGCCGCAGGGCTGCTTCTGCTCTACATCTTCTCCCATGTTAGGGGTGGAATGAGACCATGCTGAACCCAGCACCTTAGAAGTTGGAATATAAATTATGTCAAGGCCATGTTCAGTGTTGTAACATTTACTAATCCCTATTAGATATGGATAAATTCTCATGGCTTAATTTGGCGTGTTGAGTCAGTTCTTCAGATTGTCTTTGGGGACTGGAAAGGAAATGCACAACTTCACTATAATTTCTCTTTTATTTCTTGAGAATGGGACGTAATTTTTTATTGTTAGCTGGTGGAAACTTCAGTGAATCATGGCCAACTATGGCTCACCCCCACAGGAAGAAAGCCTCGGAATTTAGCTGAGAACATAGTATTTGAAACAAACCAGAATATTTGATTTTTGAAATATCTTCCCACTTACAAAAACAGGCTGTCCAACAAATATTAATGTTCTGAACAAGACCAAGAGAAATGAGGAAGTCAAAAGCTAGAATTTCTCTCTGAGGAAAATTTTAGAGTGATATGTGATGCTTTAGTTTAATAATAACTCCACTGAGCATCAAAGAGTCTGTGAGGATGTAGGTTACAACCACAACAATTCACAGAGCATCCTTCTCAGTCTCGGTCCTCCTTCCTCCAAGCGGAAGGAGCTAGGTGTTGGCTAAAAGTCAGGCATTCCATATTCCTTTACCAGGTCACCCACATATACATGACCTTGGGCACATCCTGTCATTTTACTTCCATTCCTGGAATTTGGTCCAAAAATGTATTTGACAATAGGTTCTCCCTTTTTTCTGCCAAAAAGTTTTATATTGGAAACCATTGTCAAGTACTTTAAATTGCTTGGGCTGAAAGCTGTTGTCCTATTCTCTTTTCTTTTTTCAGCATCTCACATAGTTTGGTTGTCAGTCATGCATGCTCAGTAATCACCTTTAGGGGACTCCAATCTTGTCAAGTTTGACAAGTCTGATCAGGTTAGGGGTTATTAATCTGTTGGCATTATAGCTGCAAAATTATTTAAGTGAGATTCTTGTTCTGTTCATAATTGCAGGTTTGCTCTAACAGATCTGTTTTGCAGATTTTTATGAGCAGGAATCCTCTTGGGCAAATCCACCATTACTTCTCAGTGAGGTTCAGGTGGCAATTTTTCATCACTTGGGTGGTTTTCACAGGAATGGTCACATGAAAAAGCCCAATTCTCTTCTCTTTGCCACACCCAATTTTCAACTTCTGCTGAGAGCAAGACCCAAAATTATCCCCATATCTCCTTATGAAATTCTGTTGAAAAACGTTAGTCCCTGTGCACTGTGCACAAAAGCCAAATTACTTTTGGAATGTTCCGTGAACTCTGGGAATCCAGATACAGATCAAGGAAACAGCACAGTATTTCCCCCCTCTGCTCAATCTGTCGATTGATTTGTAGATTATTCTCCTTACCTTGAACTGTCTGCATAAAGTCTTTGGTGTAACTTCTAATGTATGTTTGTTGACTCATTTATTTGTTGTTGTTTTATTTAATATTATATATTGTTCTCAATCTCAGAGAATGCAAAGGAAAGTTCCAGGAAAGTGAAGACTTCCTTCTCCAGTTAAAGCAATATTCTCCCGATAATTTGCCACAATGTTAGGGTGTTTCTCAGCTCTTACACTGCTGAAATCTCAACCAATGGAAGAACTTCTGGACCAAACCAAACAAAAACCACAGTTATTCAGGGACAGAGTTAGTATATGCTCAGGCTGGCTATCATTCCCCATGAAGATCTTTATGGGCACAAAAGGTTCCCAGTGGTAAGGAAGATGTGAGAAAACTTCAAAAAGAGGAGAAGGGAATCCTTTCCTGATTGGCCTTCAATGGTGGCACACTGACAAGGGAGGCTGAGAAACACTGGACCTTTTCTAAGCTTGATTCTCACCTTGGAACTCCAAAAGGCTTAAAGCTATGCCCCACCAATTCATAGATAAAGAAGGAGGGTCACAAATTAGAGGGGAAAATAAAAAGAAAGAATTATAAAAGTGTTAGAGATTATTATTTTAACTTCCAGTTCTCTGTAATGTTTCTCACCATCTCAAGGCAAAAACAATTTACAGCTGTCTTAATTTTTTAAATAGTTATATTAACTGCAGCTAAACATGGCTTTGTTTTGACAT
>PVKM010012388.1:0-31761 GCA_004027735.1 Carollia perspicillata | reverse complement strand
CCAAACTTACCCACAAGCCAACTTCTTTCAGAATCTATGCAATTTTTAATCTCTGGACTAGTGCAGATGGAACAAAAACAACTGTACTATTACACACATACACACACATACACAGATGTACTTGCAATTATTGAACATCAAAGGGAAGAGTATTTTACCTTGAGATGATGCAAAAGCCAGAATCAGAATCTGAAGTGATCTATCATTTCACATAGTTCTTTTCCCTTCCTCTTCCTCTTCCTTTCCCTTTTTCTTTTCCTCACCCTTATATATTCTATGACTGTCTGCCCTTCTGGCATACTTCAGCAGTACCCAAGTAGAGTTCTGGGTTCATGAAGAAAAGCATATCACATTTCTAAGGGCAGGGAGGAAAAGGGAAAGAGAAGCAGCCTCACTAAGGGAGAGGATGTCCAAGCAATACAAGCGCCTTAAAGGGCAGATAGGGGAGAGTTTCCCCCTCTCGGGGCAGTCAACAGAAACTTCTATGAGACTGGCCAGTTGGGGTGCTTCCCACCAACTGTCTTTGTTAATTTAGCTGTGCCAAGCCATTTCCACTTTCATTCACATGGAATTATTTTGTTAAAATAGCATAGTAAATATTATAAATTACATATGTGTTTTATACACATATATAAATATTCTAGTATCAGTTCCTTTTTATAATATATAAACCTGTTGTTCAACTTTTATACATGTGTCTTTCAGACAGAGTTTCAGGACCAGGATGTGTATAACATGGAGGATTTCCTAAAGTTACTCTTTAAAAAAATGTTTTAGGTTTTCCCTCTCTACACTCCCCTCCATCTCTGACAATTAAGTGTTGTATGTCTTCCAGCCCAGCTTATTTGTCATTTGCCTCCATGGAATCATTCCACGTAATCCCAGCACATGATTGGTGACTCTTCTAGACCTGTAAAACATTATTTTTTAAAACTTTTTCTGGCAAACACTTCATAGATTATATTGCAATTACTTGTGACTGTTCTCATCCCTAGCTGATGCCACCTTTTGAGGTATCTTAGACATCTTTGTTCCCCCAGATGCATCATTCTCTGTGCTGAAGCAAATATATTAAAAGAGTAATAAGTCGCTATAGTACTTTTAGAAATTTTTAATATCAGTCCAGTTAGGTTACCTGTAAGATCCTTTTCATAATAGTATGAGGGTTGATTAGTTCTCCTAGATGTTGAGTCAATGAATGCATGTCAGTCAACTAAGAAGTTTAAAAAGTAGTCAAAGATAAGCCAGCTTATGCTTTTATGGTCTTGTTAACTTTAGCCACCCAGGTATTACAGCACTGGGATAATTTTTCCAGTCCATATAATGTTTCCTCAGTGATCTATAGCTGTCTTCTTCTGGGACTGTTAGCATTCCATTCACGTTTCTGAGCATGCTTTTATCTGATCATCACTCCTTAGTACACTCCAACAGAGAAATCACAGGAAGATATTTCCACTATTTTTTATCCCAATTCAAAGTATAACCTATTTGCTACATTCCCTTCCCTGTCCCCATTTGTGGATGTATTAGTGAAACACATTTAAGGCTTGATGTCATCGTCACTGTCTTCCAGTCTATGCTGCATGTTGGCTTAAGCGCCTCAAACTATCGCGTGAGGCGCACATGCAGTGGGAAGAGAAAATGTGGCTGTTAGTCTCAAAAAGAGATATCTGCCAGTCTCTTTTTAAAATTCAAATTTAAGGCAAAGGTTAACACTATACCAGTTCTAGAAAAGTAATTAAAATTTTAAGGAAAGTGCTATAATTATGATTTCATAAGAAAGACCAGTGCAAATTCAGCCAAGCATTTTCAACATTTTGGGCTTTGCATTTATGACAAAAGGTATTAATAATAAAATAAGAAATAAAGTGAACCAATTTCATCTGCCCTGTGAGAAGCAAATTAAAGCCTTGTCTCATTTCTTTCTCCAGCAATGAATGGATTTGAAAAGAACACATTGTGAAAATCCTCACTTGCATTATTGAAATGGGCATCTAAAATGGAAACTAAAACTATTTTTAAAAAAATAGTGATGGCTTTGCAATTCTGAAACAATAGAAAATCTATTATTGCAGCTACTATTTCGCATTTTTGTATCACACATTTTAAAATGCCATGGTGCCTTTCAAAAATACACAAAGCAGAATGATAATAACAGAGGGGAAAGTAAATTAGAGAACATGGAATGGAGCATTGGCTGCATGATTGAAACTTTTCACGACTGTTGTCAATGTTAAGAAAAATTGAGATGTTATTGATTCTTACTAAGGATATGGTGAGTCCTACCATAGTTTCCTTACTTTATTTAATCCAATCCCCATAACATCTTGCTAAACTAACTATGGTTCAGTGTCACAGAGGAGTAAAGGTGGTCACAAGGAGATGTCAGGGAATCTGTTGTACAGTTCACACATGTAGTAAGTTGTAGACCAGGAATTAAATCCATGGCTCTTTTTTTCTCAATTTTTAAAAATAAATGTTTCTGAATACTAAATCCCAATCGCTAAGGAGCAGCAAATACCAACAGAATTATCTAACACAATAATGTGCTATCAAATGTGTATTACAATAAGGCAAAGAGGATGACCAATAGCTATTTTTCAAATATGTGTGCCTATTTTGAATTTCTATCACTGAAGAGCATAATACCAAGGTAAATATGATAGAGTCTTTAAAATTATTTTTTGGAAAGTGAGAATCATTACCATTTTTACTTGTTTCCTGAAGTCACTTAAGGTATTTCCCTAAAAGATTATTATTTCTATTTATCAATAGTAATCAATATGGTTATACCTAAATGGAGAGGACTAGTGATACCACAGATTCTTTCAGCAACATGATTCTATGGTACATTATTATGTATGATAAAATCAATAAGATTTTTTAAAAATCAAATATTTAAAAATACATCATCACTGTAAGAAAAAATTTGTCATTGTTCTTGTTTCTAAGCTTTTGCCTTTAATACTTAAATAAATTTTAACCATACCTATGAAGCTTTAAAAAATTACATCTCACAGTTATTCTATTAGCCTTGCCCTATAGGAAGGAAAATACTTAATTACTTGATTAATTAAAATATTTAGTGAACACCACAAAAAAGGAGGTCAGTGGGAAGAGGGAGAGAGGAGAATAGGGAAAACGGTACAGGGAATAAGAAGCATGAATGGTAGGTACAAAATAAACAGGGGGAAGTTAAGAATAGTATAGGAAATGTAGAAGCCAAAGAACTTATATGTATGACCCATGGATATGAATTAAGGGGCGGAGGATGTAGGCGGGAGGGAGGTGTAGGGCAGAGGGTATTTTAAAGGGGGAGAATGGGACAACTGTCATAGCATAATCAATAAAATATATTTCAAAAAAGGAAAATGATGTAACAAAGAAGAAATAATAATGAGAAAAATTTTTTGTATATTATGTAAAAGCAAGCTGGACGCCTACTATTTACAATGTAAATATACCTAACTTCTTTGCAACCAAGTAAGTATGGTCATATTGACTGAATCCTGGATAATGGAACTAAGGCAGAATTGCCACTTCCAAAGCCTTTCCAATAGACTATTATTTGGAATTTTTCTTGTTTTTTTCTTTTTCACTTTTTTTTAATGTCAGGCAAACCTTGAGAGTTATGTGTTGACACAGACCCAGGGTTATAATAAGCTGGGATCCTTGAATCACCACATAGAAAAGAGCTGATCTACCTGGACAACCCACAATGCACTGTTATGAGTGAGAAAAGGCCTTTTACTCTTATGCCACTGAGATTTGGAGATTTCTCTATTATGGTAGTTAGTATTACCCTAAGGAGAAATAGCCAAATTGCTAGCATTATTAAAGTTAAAAAAGCAGAAACAAAACCAAAAATGACTGCTAGAAATGGGACTCTGTTACTGTTGAAATAGAAAAAAGATAAGGATAAATTAAATAAAAAATATTGTGGTACTTACATCATGTCAGAAGTGAGTTAAGTGTCATAGACAAAAAAAGTGTAAGACAGGGTCCCTATTCTTGTGATACTGACAGATTATAGACAAAATTGTTTAGTGCCCATTAGTGTTGTCCAAATGAACTAACTGATCATCCTCTGGCACATGCATATCTCTGACATGGAACCGGAAACGTGACAACTACACTTAACTCCCATTATTGTCAATAACTGTCATGAATTTAAATGTTTTAACTAGTTCCTTTGATCTGATGCATATCAAGTACCAAGTCTTTGCAAATGTAGTATTCTCAGAGTGCACACTTGGGAAGGCAGTTGTGAATAAGCTAGCCCTAGGAAAGAAACAGGCAAATTGTAAATAACAAGGTTCATATTTTGATTGGTGTTTATTCACTTGTTTGTTTTAGTTTGGTTTGTGGCGTGTTTGTGAGATTTATTTGCATGAGTCTATTTTCCCAGGCCATGGTTGGTGAACACAAAGTTTGGACCTGATTGGTTTCATCGAGGTTATGCCACGCTGTGAAACAGCCTGGCCAGATAGCAACCTTTATTATTGACAGGGCTTCTTCACATCATGGTTTTCAAACAGCTACATTAATTATGGTATTCGACCTTTTACCACATGCTACTGAATAGTATTTTAAATAAAGAGTTTGTTAAGTAGGGTTCATGTTGGACAAGTCTCTATATACAAAGAGAATTATATATGCAGCTATGATCATCCATTTTCATCGACTGATATTCAGCAAAATTATTAAAATGGCAAATGAAATTGTTGTAAATATTTAATCTTTAGCAAGTTATTCTGATTGTTCAGAAAATTTTAAATGGTAAGTTTAGAGCAGTATTAAGAAAAACCACGGTGTGAAACTGCATCTTTTTATAAACTCATTGCCCCACTAATTCCATTTTATATCTGAATATTGATGCTAAGGATTGTAGAATTGCTACATTTTGAAAATATTTAAGGATAGGCTGAGGAATTAATTGCATTCTCAATTATTTTTCAAAAGCTGTTAAAGTATTCACTTAAGAACCCTTGATGATTCTGATTTTCTTTTTTTGCAGGTGAATTTTCAAGATCAGAATTAGAGTCTAGATTAGGAGGCGGGAAGATGGTGGCTAGGTAAGAGGGAGTGGATTCCACTTCTCCCTACACATGGGAGAAAAACCTGTCTGACCTACAGATGAACAGAGCAGACAGCCACCAGTACCACAGCATATATGAAAATAGGAGATCAAAAATTGTAGTGGACATTGAAAAAACAGATGGTAAGGAGATTGCTTCAGGACAATAAGGGCCCGGGGATCAACGCGGGGATCAGGAAGGCTGCAGCCTGAGGCCTAGCGCCTGCTGCGGGGGCCACAGGGCTCTTGGGAGAGAGCTGGGTCATCGGTCCCTCCCGGGCCAAACATAGTTTGAATAGTAGTGGGAGAGACCTTGTTGCTTGAAGTCTCAGAGGGGAGTAAGGACTGAGTGGCAAACACACGGGGCCTGTGAGCACCCCCATATAGCTCTGGGAAGAGTGTGCCACCAAACCCCTGTGACTGGAAGAGGTCTGGCTGGGTGCATGTACCCGCAACCCCAGGAGAGAGAGTTTTGTAGAATTTCCAGGGCCCACAGCCGAGGACACGAAGAGAGTGCACCTCCACAAAAGGTCCAGAGCTCACACCCAGGGCCCTGCAGAAGGGCACCAGGCTAGCTCTGGGAAGAGTGGGCACGAGGTTGACTGAGTGCTGAACAGGAAGAGAGAAAAGCATACCAGTCACCCCTCAGCCTGTTGCAGCCAGCAACAACAGAAAAACAGGTTTGGCCAGTTTGAAACCAGCAATACTTCTCGTTTTGTTTTGTTTCTTCTTTGTTTGTTTGTTTGATTTTTTAAAACTGATTTTTGTATTTTTTAATTTTTATTATTTTTATCTCTCAATTCCTTTTGCTTCTCTTTCCTTCTTTCTTCTTTTATTCCTTCTTCCTTTCTTTCCAATTATATCTCTTCTTCCTTCCTTAGTCTGTTGTGTTTTTTTTTTTTTTGAAATACCCACAAGTGAGACAAAAAAATCCAGAATGGTGAAAAGACCAGAGTTGGACCCAAAGAGGGAGCATCCCAACAGCTGAGACACAGAGACAAATTTCACTTTGCTATTACAGAGAACCTGCAAGTTATTGCATATTTGTATTATTATTCTTCATTATTCTTACAACTTTTATTTGAATAATATTTTTGTATTCCTCTTTTTTCTGTTTAGTCTTATTTGCTTGGCTGGTTATATTATACCACTTGATAGGTTTCCCCTGACCCCTCATTCATAGTGTATTGCTTTTACTTTCCTTCACTTCACTTGTTTTCCATTAGTACACTACTGAAAGTCTTATACTCCCCACTCTTGTTATCTAGATCTCATAGATTGTCATGTGATGATTTCTCTAATATTATTGTAAATAATAGTTGTTCCATACTATTGTAAATACTACACACACCCTTCACAGATCTTAGCCCACTTCACAGTATCCTGAGCTCTGTTAATGTAGTGCTTAACTCTATTCTCTCACACACTACACCTATTTACTATCCTTTGCTCTCACCTTACCTCAGAATCTGACCTCCCACAACCTTGCTGCTTTCTAGATCCAACTCAAAATCCTTCCCTCCCCAACAAGAGTCGTACCTTCTTTCCACCCTGTCTAAAAGGTGACTAGTTGGGCAAAAGATCATGGTTAACACAATGCATAGCCAAAGGATCTCCTGTCTTTTCTCAAACGACTACTACTGTAAATAGCATAGAATACTCTCTTGCTGTCTTAAACCATTTTGCCTTACCCCTCCAACTGATCACAAATAGAAGAGGTGGAAGGGGTGAACATGAGGATACCTGAAGGAGACTGAACCACTGAATCTCATAGGTATTCTGCCACAGAAGTTCACACCATTAACCCAGGAAGCCAGAATACATCAATTTAAGAAGCTGAGTCTAACAAGAAGAGTTTCACAAAAAATGGGAAGAGAAAGACACAATCTCCAAATCAAAGAAAAGGAGGAAGCCTCAGAAAGCATGCTAAATGAAATAGAGGCAACTCAACTATCAGATATTGAGTTCAAAGCAATGGTTATCAGGAAGCTCCATGAATTCACAGTGAATTAAGAGAAACTACAGGGAAACTGCAATAAACTTACTGCAAATTATATCAACATGAAAAAGGAAATAGAAACTATCAACAAGGACCAAGAGGAAATGAAGAATACAATTTCTGAACTGAAGAACACTGTAGAAGGAAGCAAAAGAAGGATAGATGAAGAAGAAGATTGAATCAGTGAGCTGGAGGACAATGTGAAAAAAAAAAACATCCAGAAAGAGCAAGAACAAGAAAAGAGGCTCAGAAACAATGAAGAGGGATTAAGAGAAATGCAAGACAATATGAAAAATAATAATATCCACATACTAGGGATACCAGAAAGAGAAGAAGAAGAGCAAGGGATAGAAAATCTATTTGAAAAAGTAATGATGAAAAACTTTAATTTGCTGAGACAAAAAGTCACACAAACCCAAGAAACACAGAGTCCCAATCAAGAGGAATCCAAAGAGGCCCACTTAAAAACACATCATAATAAAAATGGCAAAATTTTAAGACAAAGAGAGAATCTTAAAGGCAGCAAGGGAGAAAAGGAAATAACAAATAAGGGAGCCCCGATAAGGTTAGCAGCTGACTTCTCAATGGAAATACTCCAAGCCAGAAGAAAATGGCAAGAAATATTTGAAGTAATGAGAACCAGAGGCCTGCAACCTAGGCTTCTTTACCCAGCAAGGCTCTCAATCAAGATAGAAGGCCACATAAAGAGCTTCCAAGACAAAAGAAGTCTAAAAAAAGACACTTCCACCAAACCAGGTCTGCAAGTGATGCTAAAGGGACTGCCTTAAAAGAAGGAAGGAAAAGAGAGAAAGAGAGGGGAACAAAGGTACAAAAATGACAGTGAATAAGTACCTATCAATAATAACCTTAAATGTAAATAGATTAAATGCTCCAATCAAAAGACAGAATAGCTGAATGGATAAAAAAGCATGACCCACACATATGCTGCCTACAAGAGACCCACCTGAGGACAATAGACATACACAGACTGAAAGTAAAGGACTAGAAACAAATTTTCCAAGCAAATGGAGAGGGAAAAAAAGCCAAGGTAGCAATACCAATATCAGACAAAATAGACTTCAAAAAAAGGGCCATAAAGAGAGACCCAGAAGGTCATTGCATAATACCCAAGGGAAGACTCCAACAAGAAGACATAAACATTGTAAATATATATGCACCCAATATAGGAACACCCAAATACATAAAGAAAATCTTAGAGGACTTCAAGAAAGATATTGACAGCAACAGAATTATAGTACAGGATTTTAACATCTCACTTTCAACAATTCACAGGTCTTCCAAACAAAATATCAACAAAGATATTGTGGCAATGAACAATGACCTAGATTAAATGGACTTAACTGATATATAGGGAGCCCTTCATCCAAAAGAAGCTAAATACACATTCTTCTGAAATGCACATGGAAATTTTCAAAGATATACCAAATGATCGAACACAAAACAAGCCTCAACGAATTCAAGAATATCGAAATCATACCAAGCATTTTCTCTGACCACAAGGGACTGAAACTAGAAACCAATCCCAAGGGAAAAAACCCAAACTCCCAAAATCATGGAGATTGAATAGCATGCTATTAAAAAATGAATGGGTCAAGAATGAAATTAGGGAAGAAATCAAAAAATTTCTGGAAACAAATGAAAATGAACTCACGACAACCCAAAACTTATGGGACACAGCAAAGGCAGTCCTGAGAGGGAAGTTCATAGCAATACAGGCTTACCTAAAAAAGATACAAACATTTCCAACAAACAACCTAACCTTATGCCTACAAGAACTCGAGGAACAACAACAAAGACAGCCCAGAGCTAGTAGAAGGAAGGAAATAACTAAGATCACAGCAGAATTAAATGACATAGAGATGAAAAGCACAACTCTAAGGATCAATGAATACAGGAGCTGATTCTTTGAAAAGATAAATAAAATCGACAAGCCTTTAAACAGGCTCATCAAGAAAAAAAGAGAGAGGACCCAAATAAACACATTCAGAAGTGAAAGAGGAGAGATTACAACTGACACCACAGAAATACAAAGGATTGTAAGAAACTACTATGAAGAACTGTATGCCAAGAAATTTGAAAACCTAGGTGAAATGGACAAATTTCTAGAAAAATATAATCTTCCAAAACTCAATGAAGAAGAAGCGGAAACCTTGAACAGATCAATAACATCAGAAGAAATTGAAGCAGTAATAAAAAACTCCCAACACACAAAAGCCCTGTTTCACAGGAAAATTCAACAAAACATTTAATGAAGAGCTAACCCCTATCCTTCACAGACTATTTGAAAAACTCCAAAATAATGGAAAACTCCCAAACTTTTTTTCATGAAGCCAGCATCATCCTAATCCAAAAACCAGATAAAGACACAACAAAGAAACAAAAATTCAGGCCAAAACTTCAGGCTGATGAACATAGACGCTAAAATCCTCAACAAAATATTGGCAAACTGCATCCAAAATACATTAAAAAGATCATACTCCATGACCAAGTGGGATTCATCTCAGGGATGCAAAGATAGTTCAACATGCCCAAATCAGTAAATGTAATACATCACATTAACAAAAGCAAACACAAAAATCACATGATCATATCAATAGATGCAGAAAAAGCATTTGACAAGGTACAGCACCCATCTATGATTAAAACAGTGAGCAAAGTGGGAATAGAGGGAGCATTCCTCAACATAATAAAGGCCATATATGAGAGACCTACAGCCAACATCATACTAATGGACAAAAACTAAAAGCTTTTCCACCAAGATCAGGAACAAGACAAGGTTGTCCCCTTTCACCACTTCTATTCAACAGAGGATTGGAAGTCCTAGCCACAGCAATCATACAAGAAAAGGAAATAATAGGCATCCAAATCAGAAAAGAGGAAACAAAACTGTCATTATTTGCAGATGACATGATAGTGTACATAGAAAATCCTGTAGACTCCACCCAAAAACTGCTCAATCTAATAAATGAATTTGGCAAAACAGTGGGATACAAAGTCAATATTCATAAAGTAAAGTATTTTTGTATACCAATAATGAAACAGCAGAAGCAGAAATCAAGAAAAAAAATCCCATTTGATATAGCAAAACAACAACAACAACAACAAAAAAAACATAGGAATAAACCTAACCAAACAGGTAAAAGACCTGTATGC
The DNA here is from genome assembly GCA_004027735.1 of Carollia perspicillata. Taxonomy (NCBI): domain Eukaryota; kingdom Metazoa; phylum Chordata; class Mammalia; order Chiroptera; family Phyllostomidae; genus Carollia; species Carollia perspicillata. The sequence continues at coordinate 21,511 of PVKM010012388.1, read as the reverse complement.
AGAAAATTACACAACACTCAAGAAAGAAATCAAGGAAGATACAAACAAATGGAAATATATACTGTGTTCATGGATGGGAAGAATTAACATCATCAAAATGTCCATACTATTCAAACCAATTTACAGATTCAATGCAATATCTATTAAAGTACCACTGGCATATTTCACAGACATAGAACAAACACTTCAAAAATGTATGTGGAACCACAAATGACCCCAAATAGCTGCTGCAATTTTGAGAAAGAAGAGCAAAATAGGAAGGATCAGAATACCTGATAGCAAACTGTATTACAAGGCCACTATAATCAAGACACCCTGGTACTGTCATAAAAACAGACACATGGACAAATGGAACAGAACAGAGAGCCCAGAAATAAACCCAAGTCTCTACAGTCAATTAATATTCAACAAAGGGGGCAGCAACATAAAATGGAATAAAAATAGCCTCTTCAACAAATGGTGTTGGGAGAACTGGACAGCTACATGTAAAAAAATGAAACTCGAGCACCAACTTACACCATACACAAAAATAAATTCAAGGTGGATAAAAGAGTTAAACATAAGCCATGACATCATTAAAGTCCTAGAGGAGAGCATAGGCAAGAAGATCTCAGATATTTCACACAGCAACATTTTTACTGATATGTCCCCTAGAGCAAGGGACATAAAGGAAAGAATAAACAAATGGGAGCTCATCAAAATAAAAATGTTCTCCACAGCTGAAGAAAACAGTATTAAAATAAAAAGAGAACCAACTGTATGGGAAAACATATTTGCCAATGATACCTCAGACAAGGGTTTAATCTCCAAAATACACAAAAAACTTACATGAGTCCACTCCAGGAAGACAAGCAACCCAATTAAAAAAAGGGCAAAGGACTTGAACAGACACTTCTCCGAAGAGGACATACAGAGGATCCAGAAACACATGAAAAGATGTTCAATATCACTAGCTATCAGAGAGGTGCAAATTAAAACCACAACGAAATACTACTTTACAGCGGTAAGAATGGCCATCATAAACAAAGCAACAAACAACAAGTGTTGGAGAGGTTGTGGAGAAAAGGGGACCCTAGTTCACTGTTGGTGGGATTGCAGACTGGAACAACCACTATGGAAAACAGTATGGAATTTTCTCAGAAAACTAAAAATGCATCTGCCTTTGACCCAGCAATTCCACTGCTAGGATTATACCCTAAGAACGCTGAAACACCAATCCAAAAGAACCTATGCACCCCAATGTTTCTAGCAGCACAATTTACAATAGCCAAGTGCTGGAAGCAACCTAGATGCCCATCAGTAAATGAATGGATTAAAAAACTATGGTACATATATACAATGGAATTCTATGTGGCAGAAACAAAGAAGGAGCTCCTACCCTTCACAACAGCATGGATGGAACTGGAAAGCATTATGCTAAGTGAAATAAGCCAGGCGGTGAAAGACAAATACCACATGATCTCATCTTTAACAGGAACCTAAACAACAAAACAAACAAGCAAGCAAAATATAACCAAAGACATTGAAATAGAAAACAGGCTGACAGTAACCAGAGGGGAGAGGGGAGGGAATTTCAGGGGAAAAGGGGAAGGGGTCACAGGAACAAGAATAAAAGACACATGGACAAAAACTAAGGGGGGCGTGAAAATGGGAGGGAGTGGGGAGTTTTTGAGTGGTGGGCTGGAATGGGAGTAAAATACAGAAAAATGTACTTGAACAACAATTAAAAGTTAAAAATAAATAAATATATATGTATATTTCTTATGTATTCCCAGAGATTTTAAAAAATTCATATAGTTCTCAAAAAAAAAGAGTCTAATGTTAGTAATTAAGTTTTTTGTGATTCACTCCAAATGTAACATCATGAAGTAATTTAAAAATTGCTTTCTGGAATTGTGACATTAAATGTGACTAAAAATAATAACATTTCTTTTATTGAACTTTATTATTTTAGAAAATTTGTTAATTTTATGTGTTATCTTATTTAAAACTAATATAAGTGAGACCTCTTACATATGCTAAATCATTTTATACTCACAGCTCTCTTGCAGAGTAGTATTACTTCCAGTTTCCAATTAAGGTTCAGACAGTAAAGTAACTTGCTAGTTACCAAAGAGGTAAATTAACTTGCCCAAAATTACATAGCGAGTGTTGACATTGCTATTCAAGTCCATGTCTGTTAGACTTTCTTATTTGCTTCATGGCTATGCCCTTTTATCTTTGTTCATATAGGAAGAGCCAGAAGGTGAATCATAAAAGATATTTTCTTTCATCCAGTGACTGGATGAAAGAAGGTGAAGGGAGTAGCCAAAGAACATAGAGGAGTAATCCAGAAACAGGCAACAATGTGGTGATGGCCTGAGGGATGTGGGGGTGGAGGAGGGCAAAGCCGAGGGGAGGACAGAGGGAATGGAGACATCTGTAACAGTTTCAACAATAAAAAACATAAGTAAAAAGAACAATGATTTTAACACAAAGGAAAAAATTATTTCATGCCAGTTTAAGAAATCTGGCTTTTATCTGGAAATCAACGGGGAAACCTGAAGCAAAAATTCTTCCTTCCTCTGCAGCCTGGGTACCAGTCCCTCTCTGTCGCTGTGTGCGCTTCAACCACAGTAACCTGTTTACTCAAGCCTTCAGTTACTCAAGCCTTCCAGCCTCTTTCAGGCTCGAGGTGTTTTCCTAATTCTATTATCCCTGTACTTTTCTCCTACTGAGTCTTCCAATCTCAACGTGAATGTTATTTATTTGTTGTTGAATGAACTAATAGATGAATGGGGTACTTGGAGTGTACAGTAGAATATGAGCAAGAGATGTGGTTAAAAAAATATGTTTCAGAAGCTAGAAAGGCAGAGAAATCATTTTATCAAAATTAGAAGGCTTAACTGAAATGAAGGAGAATTAGACAGAAATGGTGGATATGAAGGATGTTGTAAAGGATGCCACACCAATATTTAATAACTTTTGAAAGTAAGAAAATTAAAATTATGATGGAGATATCTTCTTAGAAGGTTATTATTTTGAAAGTAAAAAAGGATTATTTTGGTTTAAGACATATTGAGGCGGTGTACATGTTGGATATAAGGAATTTGAATATACAAAATGTGCTGTTGAGAATTAGAATGAATCAAAATACTTACAAACATCTTTTGATTTTTCAGAATCTAAGGAATTTCAATTGTGTAATTTCAAGCCACACTGCTATTGAGTGACACCATGTATGTGACTCAGTGCCATACAGTTGTGTAATTTGCTGGTAAAGTAAGAAATCTCTACCCTGAAGGTGTTTGTGAGTGAATTAGGATCATTGTTATGGCCTGAGAGTAATTTATTTGGCCAGTAGTAGCATGTGATCCATTGTTATCCAATGGTTTAAATGCATTTAAAAATAAGTACATTGTGTGTGACTGGGGCTGAAGTGTACAGATCTGAGACAAATAGATGGCAAGGGTAAAAACATTTCAGCAATTCAACAAGTGTATGTTAAGGTCTACTTTTGTGCCAGATAATGTGCTATTTCCTTGCATAGACATAATCTGTGGTGTTTACTAGTCAATCAAAGTACAATTCAAGGACATTGTTAAAACATCTCCAATAATATATTATACTAAATTGTGCTTGTGGATGGCAAAAAATGATGCTAATTTATGGATCAGAAGGCAAAAGAAATTTTTCAAAATTATATTGCTGGTGAAGAAATGATAACCTTGATTTCCCCAGTCATTCTCATTTGAAGTTTCATACATGCTGTATTTGGTATCCTATTGCTTTATTCAGAAGCAAAAGATAGATGTGAGAACAAGTACATTGCATTTTATCAAACCCATTGTTTTGATAAGTTGAAGTATATATTCATTTATTTTCAGAAAGAGATCAAGATTTTCTTAATTTTATTGTACTACCCTCCACTTTATTCTATGTATTACCTTTCTTTATCAAAGGTTATTTCTAATCAGAAGATCTTATTACAACTACATATTAGAAACAAGTTCTAGGGAAATTTTAAACACTAATCTTGAAAGATCAAGCTCCTTGTAGATTTAGTTTTCTCTGAATATATGGCTAGAATAATGAACAAGCCTTGGTGTCATGTTGGTATTTCAGTAGGCATTGTGGCGACGACATCAATGACTGCCATTGTGTACACACATGCACGCACTCCCTGAAACAAATACATTTTCTTCTAATAAAAACATTGACATCAATAAATGAGTGGATCAAAAAACTGTGGTACGTTTACACGATGAAATATTATGCAGCAGAAATAAACAAGGAGCTCCTATCCTTTGCAACAGCAAGGATGGAACTGGGGACCATTATACTATATGAAGTAAGCCTGGTGGTGAAAGACAAATACCATATGATCTCACCTATAGGTGGAACCTAAGCAACACAGCAAACAAGCAGGCAAAATATAACCAGAGACACTGAAATTGAGAACAGGTTGACAGTGACCAGAGGGCTGACAGTGACCACCTGGGAGGCAATAATGGGGGGGGAGTGGGGGGAGGGTTTTTAGGAACTATAAAGAACACATGGACAAAACCAAGGGAAGGTAAGATAAGGGGAGGGAGATGTGGATGGCTGGCTGGGGGGGTGGGTGGCGATGGTAGGAGAGAATACAGACAGCTGTGCTTGAACAACAATATTTTTTTTTTTAATATGAAAAACAAACAAAAAATTGAAACATCCCCTTCACCAAAACACAACTTTCAGAGACTGAGGTAAATTTTTCTAAATGATAAATATTTAAGAAAATTGATTTTGAAACTAACAATTAAAATGGCCTAATGAATACACTGTTATATTTTGTTGCATTGCAGAAAGTATTTATCTTTATCTATGAAATCAAGATTATATGCTTCACCCAACATTTTCTCTTCAACAGCCTACTTTGAAGATCCTACATGCTTTTCTAATAATATAGGAATGTTATACCTTTCTGAAAGAAAGTTCCTGTAATTATAATTATTCAGGTAAAAAATAAATTTTTATGTGAACTTTGTATTAGTTTTGAAATGTGTTGATGTGAAGAGTGGAAGAGTGAGGATGGTATATCATCTTCCTGTGGCATTTCCTAGAATTATGGCCAGTGGGAAATTTTTAACTTCACTGTGTCTTACATTTATCATCAATAAAATGGATAAAATCATGCCTACTTCAAATATTAAATTATTTCATGCAGGGTGACTGGAGAATAGGATAATAGGAGAATTGCTATTATTATTCTGTTACTTTTAAAATCAATTTCTGCTTTAAACATATGCTACCCATTATAAGGAGTTTTTTTCATCACTTTTCTTTTCCTATTTTTATTTCTTCTTCTTTATATGTCTCCTTTACATTTATACCCAAAAATTTATTCTAAAGGAGAAATGGAAAAATCCAATATGAAAGTTTGTCAAGGTTCAAAAATGCACCACTTTTTTTTATCCTTCATAAGCTTAATAACAGTAGTGAGAACTAAAGTATTATGTTCTTCATTATTTAACAAATCCTTTAAAAACTGACTCCTTCTTCAAAATATGAATTATATATTCATAATGCTTCACAGTGTAGTCAATCATAGATATATTAAAGCAAAAATGGAGCTCTAATTGCATAAACCATATAGGAAGTACTCGATCTCACCAAACTCCCATGGGCCTTTCCTCCACTTAAGAGAACCTGAATTTTATCTGGATTTCTACTCCCACCCTGAATTAATTTGACTCAGGCTGTCAATCCTAGTAGTGAGCCTCAAGTAGCTCTAGCCAATAAAACGTTGCCAAAGTCACAGGTTTAGTTATGGCATGTGGCCAGAACAACCTAACAAGGTTAAGTCACAGGTTTAGTCGTGGAATGGTGAGATTGGAACATTCTCTCTTTTGCTTCTGCTGAAAGTCTTTTTTTTTTTAAATAAATGAAAGTGAGATTCAAAACAACCACAGTCATTTTATCACCTATGTGAGAATGCAGTCAATACACAGAGGAAAGCAGAGTCAATAGAAACATAAGAGGTAGAATGAGAGTCTGAAATCTTCTCTCCCTCTGGACCTCACGTTATGTGAAACAATAAAATTTCTCATTTTAAAGCCACTTAGGGTTGGGGTTTTTATTACTTATTACACACAAAATCATTCAAAACTGCAAAGGTTAGGATTTGAAAATTTTAATGAGGTGGGAAAACCAAGGGTTAGAGTAACCAACGTGACATGGTGAGTCCCGCACACGGATTGTTGCGGAATTAGAACTCGTCCTCAGGTCTCCCCACTCCCCATCTTTATCTTCTTTCCTATAGTAAATGCCTTGCAGTAAAGCTCATAACAACAACAACAAAAAAAGAGCATAAACATTAGAATTTCAATGTCATCATATTTTTTTCCATCGTGGTAAGAAACACATGAAAGCCCTTTGTCCTTCAATGAGAATGATGTTTCCTGTTGCAATCCTTATGGACTTAATTACATGCTTAATACTTCAGAATTTATACCCTAAGTCTAAATATTTCAACTGAACTCATCACCAACATACTTGGACATGTTGTTTAACTCATACAAAGCATTCCTGGGACTAGTAAGAGAAACTAAATCATCTTTATAAAGAGCAGATAGGAACTGGTAGCCTATGGCATTGGTTACACTCTGGATTCTTTGGAAATGTAACCTGGCATGCTCCCTACTTAATTTCTCTTCAATTACTTTTAAATGCCTGAAAGTTAAAACATGCCTTTGGCTCGATTATTTGATTTACAATTCATACATTTATTAATCAGTCTACTAGTTATAGTGATGGTTTTGATACCCTTCCTGACTATATAATATTAGTTATTGCTGTAATATGCTACCCAACATTTAGTGTCTTTTAAAAGAAACAATTCAAGAAGCTAAAGTAAATAAAATAATATAAATGATATTAAAATAATATAAGTAATATTAACATATAAATAATGTAAGGGATAATGAAAAAAATTGAGAGACAATAAAAAGAAAACCAAATAAATAAAAGGGAGAAAAAGACAAAGAGAAAAAGAAATAAGATAAGAAAAATAGTATTTGTTACTGTTTCATGAGTCTTCCTGAGTCTGCATGATCCTGGCTGAGTCATGGATATTCAGCCTTCCTCATCCATCTGCTGACATGAGAACGTCACTTGGGTAACTCTCTGTAGGAGGATAGTCTTGTTCTTTGCTCCTGGTAGAGGCAAGGTTCCAATAAAGAGAATGGAAGAGCATACATCCTTTGGGGTCTAGTCTCAGAGTTAATGTAATGATTGATTATTCATGTATTTTAAATTTCCTCAGTGTCATAGCATTTATTTCTTTATTTCTCAATTGTTAGACAGTTTAGAATCATTAGGCCTGCACTGATCTCCCTTTCTTATGCTGAAATGTCAGAGAACAATAGAGTAAGAACCACCCCTTGCCCTCCAAAATAACAAAACAACAATAAATCATTACTATGAAGACAGCAATAGCATTTTGAATTCTGGAATATTTGAAGTTTTCTCTAAACTACACTGAGGAAAGAAACAATTTAGTCAACACTAGTTCCTTGCTCTTGAAAAGAAATCCAGATGATATTATAAATAAAGAACAAAACAAGTTAAATAAAAGTTGTTAGAGAGTGAGAATTATGGCAGAGGCTCTGTGACCAGCCATGGAGTTGGTGCTTTTCTTGAAAGACTCACAGGACTCAACACATAACAATCTTTAATGGCTAAGCTGTACTACAGGGACACGGCAAGGATACTCTGTTGAATCAGTAAGGAAAAAAAACACATGGGGCAGAACCTAGACAAATTCATGTGCAGGCTCCCCGAGGTCCTCCTGAAGGGGTCTCACAGAGCATATTCTCCATTACAGCAGGGAAATGCTGTAACACTTGAGAGCGTATCTGGCAAGGCAAGCCTGTTTGACTTTATCATTTTAATTCAGAAATGGTTGCACAGGCACCAAAAACACCCATACCTCTTGCAGTTCTAGGCTCCCAGAAAGGAAAGCGGTGTTCAGTGTCCCAGGTGGACAAAATAATCTTTACTAGAGGAAACTGTTCAAAGCCCATTTCCCAGAGAAATAAGGACCAACCCTATAAACAGTTATCTCTGAGGAAAAGAACCTCACATATTTAAAGTAAAAGGTAGTTGGAAGCCAAATAGTAGACAATATCAATGTCCAAAAGATTTGGAAAACAAACCTGAGAAAAATACCTGCAATATTCAATGAAAGATATGAGCATATAGAAAATATAAAATAATGGATTAAAAATAATACAAACTTTAAAAAAGATGCAAAATAAAAATATAAAAGGATAATTGAAAAACAACAAAATGAAATGATAACTGGTGGTACGAATTAAACATAATGAAGAAAACATTAAAATATTTCACTATTTTTTAAGTAGAAGCATTTAGTCATGGAGTACAAACTTGCAAAAAAATAGAAAGGGATCAAAAAGTTATCAAAATTCAGTATAAAAGTACAAAAACTCAGTCAAAAAGAAGAAAACAATATACATAAGGCAGATGATTACATAGATTTTTAATATATATAAAGAGTAAAAGTAAATTTTGAAAAAGAAATACATATAAAAATACACAGGAGCCCTGGCTAGTGTGGCTCAGTGGATTGAGTGCTGGCCTGCCAGCCAAAGGGTCGCTAGTTCAATTCCCAGTCAGGGCATATGCCTGGGTTGCGGGCCAGGTCCCCAGTAGGGAGCACACAAGAGGCAACCACCCATGGATGTTTCTCTCCCGCTCTTTCTCCCTCCCTTCCCCTCTCTCTAAAAATAAATACATAATATATTTTAAAAGATAAAAAATAGAAATAAAAATACAAAGAAAGAATATTTTTTGCAATTAGAGATGATATTCTAGCCTACTGACAGGGCTCACAGTGTATCAGAAGTGAAAAGATAAAAGACACACTAACCACAAAGAACACAACATCTTGGTGACATTTCTGAGCATCAAAACAAAAGCAAAACAATATGTAAACATTCAGATGGAAATAACAGATCATTTACACATATAAAAATGTCCAGGGGAATCTCACATTTCTACACATCTGTGGCAAAACTACACTGTAATGTTATAAATTCTTATAGTTTATATGTTTAAAAGTTGTGACATGATTTTTTTAGTTCTCTTAATTAATTTTAGTTAGCCACAGCATAAAAATTAAATATATGGAATTAAATAAACTAAAATCCTGTTTGTTCACTACCTTACCTGCTAGACTTCTCCCTTGTTCCAAAATGAAATGATTTTACTAGTGTGGTATACATGCTTCCTGATATGTTCTTTTACTGAAACATATGTATTAAAGTTCTATCTGTTCCAGGAACTATCCCAAGACCTCCCTTGCTGTGACAGGCCTTTATTGGGTTTCTCGGCACATTACATGATCGTCCTCACTTACTATGCACAGGTTCGCTTTAGGTGGTTACCTTTTACAAACAACTAAGGAGCCAATGCCAGTAATCACATCACAGAAGAAGAATATTAGCAAATGAAAAGGGAAAAGTGGCTGAACAGGTTACACTCCATATTGGGGAGTTTTAGTGTGGATTTTAGGAAGTTATTTTGCAGTAAATGTGTGCTGCAAATCAGGGTGAGGGAGTTTTACCAACAGCAAGATTCAAAGTGGCCTAGGCACATTGCAGGCCTGATTCCCCACGGGAGAACCTATCCATGGATGTGGGTCCTGAGCATCTCCGAGTGGGAGCTCAGCCCAGGCCACACAGAATGGTCTCCTACATACACTCTTCTTATTTGGAGGAAATAATTGCAAGAACTTTTTATGTTCTATCCAATGCCATACCCCAGGGTATAAATGAATGGATTTGTCATCAATTTCAGTATACTTACCATTTTGCGTTTTACTAGTAGGTCATATCACTCTTGTCAAAGCCAGTTTCATAAATTCTATGATCTCGCGCCCTCAACTCCCTCATAAGTACACATATCTTATCATCTGATGAAGCCTGGTCATACTTGTTAATGCAGCTGCTCAAAAAATAAACTCAAGTTTGTCTTTGTGATTCATTCATCTCATTTTAAATAGCATAAAGTAGGAGGCCCTGTATAGCCTCCTTTCCTGAACTGTATTCTCTTGATATTAACAGGTATCAGGGGGAAAAAAACTGCATTTAGAATATTGGGTACTGGGAAATTGCTTGGTGATTTATAAAAGTATTACCTTATTTTCTTTGTTTGTTTGTTTATTGACTCAACAATTTGGAAGAAAAGGAATAAAAAGAAGGATTTAGGTTTCAATGCCATACTTCTGTGCCCTAAAATTAAATATCATATTCCCCATTAAAGCTATCTGCTAAAGAAAGCCCAGTATACAAACTCAGCATCTATTTTCCACGTGCTCATAAATAAAGAAAACTTCATGGTTAGATAGAATTGGGGTTATCTTTAACACAAAAACAGAAAGTAAGATACAGCTTTTTTTCATAATATTAAAATGTCAAAATGATTTTTTTGGTATGACCAATTACTTGACTGCTTTGTTCACTCACCAGAAAATTTTATTGTTAAAGTCAATACTTTTAAAACAAAGAGTCATAAATGGTTATATAGTTTGGTCTTTAAAGTAGGTCATAAAATCAGAACTGAGTAAACTGGAATTTCATAGATCTAGAAATTATTTTATTTGTGTTATTTTAACTTATTTACTCAATACACTATGTTTATATAAGTAGAAAAGTGATACTGAACAATTGAGCTGAATTTAATAATAAACTTTAGGCATGTTAAAATTAGCAACGAGAAACAAGAAACATGATATTATCAAGTTCTAGAGTTCCTAATTTAAAATATTGTTACAACTTTAATGAACCTATGAGGAAAAAAATTACACATGAAAATTAGTTTAAAATAGAGTACCTAAAATATAGTAACATAAATGACTTCTACCTAATATAATAAATTTTGCTAGGGAAAAAGAAGTTATAGTTAATATTAAGTATTCCATTTAAAAATGATATTTTTATTGTTTTTAGGCAAGTGCATTTTTATTGCATATTTTAACTGAAATGGTTTATATAGGCTTCTAGTGCAAGATAGTAATCTGTACACACACATTTAGCTCCATCTCCTGCCAAAACACTGATAAATAACAGTAAAGTAATTAAAAAGCTTAACCAATGAGGAGTAATGGGTCGTAAGATATAGTGGCAGAAACAAGCAAGCAGGCAAACCAGAATCAGATCAACATAGTAAAAGTAGCCAAGTTAAATTGTACTATAAAACACACATACTAGAGAGACTAAATTTTTAAATTAAAAATATTAAATTTCGCCCTGGCTGGTATAGCTCAGTGGATTGATTGCAGGTCTGCAAACAAAAGGATTGTGGTTTGATTCTGAGTCAGGGCACATGCCTGGATTGCAGGCCAGTTTCCAGCGGGGGACCCACAAGAGGCAACCATACATTGATATTTCACTCCTTCTCTTCCCCTCTAAAGATAAATAAATAAAATCTTTAAAAAAATAAAAAAATATTGTTTTGGCCAGTACATACCCTTTTTGGCCAGGGTGTCGAGTAACTGAAATGATATACTACTGGTGAAAGTATATATTTGTGCAAACATTCTGGAAAACTGTTTAATTCAGCCACTAATTCTAAACTTATTTATATCCTGTGACCCAGAAATCTTATTCCCAACTGTATTCTCAATATAAATGTGCACCTATGTGCTCATGAGATATTTACAAGAATGTTCATAAAACTGTTATTCATATTGCACTCACCTTGAAACAACCAAACTTTCTGTCAATACTAGGATGGATAAATAAATCATGGTATATTTTATATACTAGAATATTGATGCAATGAAAATGAATGAACCATTACATTGTACACAATAAATTAATCTCAAAATATTGGATAAGAGAAGTCGGACTCTCAAAAGACACTGTTTAATAACACTGGTATAAATTTGAAAACAGATAAAGTTAATTTGTGATTTTAGAAGCTGGACCAGTAACTAGCGACTTTGAGGAGGAATAGGGTTCAGTGATTCAGCGTAAGAGAAATTCTGCATTGTTGGTTATATTCTATTTTTTTGCTTGAATGAACACATGAATGTATTAACTTTGTGATAATGTATTAAGTTGTATAATTATAGTTCTGTAGATTTTTGCATACCATTTCTGAAAATTTTATTGAAAATAACAATTATAAAAGTGAAATATCTAGTTTTTTTTTTAAAGACACAACTTTAGTTAACCAAATACAGTGAATTAGGCCAAATAAGATAAATCATGGGTATTCACCAGATTTAGCAAGAAGGTAATAGAAATACCAATGATGTTCATGACAAAAATTGTTCCAAAGGAGGATGAAAAGAAAACTCTACAGCATTTGATTACAAGAGAATGTGAAGCTAAGAAATTGAAATAATAACAGCTTTTTCAGGGAGTTTTACTAAATGAAAGGGGAAGATTTGAAAAGTAGAGGTCACAGGAAGAAGTTCTAGAGCATGTTCCAAAGCTGAGGGAAATGCCCGTGAGAGAAAGGGAACCCCACAAAGCAAGCGGGGACCTCAGGTGTAGGGGCAGGAGATGTGAGACAGGAAGGGAGCCCAAACCTTCATGGGTGTTACCTACACAGTGACAGATGTGTGGAGGCAGGCAAAGGTGTGAGTTCAGATGCTGCTGCGATAGTAGATTCAGTTTAATGAAGATCGGAGTTTACGTACACATACTTCACCTGGGAGGTCAGAGGAGTGAGAGTAAAAGAAGGATGAAGAGAGAAAAGAGTTTGAAATGGTCGTTTATGGAAAGAGGGAAAGGGAAATGGAGCAGTAATGGCCAGCAACATGGTTTTCTTTAGCATTGCTGCATACAGTCAAACTATGGTATGAGATGGACACCCCTGGAACAGGTGTCCAACCTTTCGGTGCCTCTGGGCCACACTGGAAGAAGGGTTGTATTGGGCCACACATTAAGTACATTGCAACGTGTAATCACACACACAAAAATCTCATAATGTCTTAAGTAAACCACAATTTTGTTTCGGGCCACATTCGTGGCAATCCTGAGCCACATACAGCCCACAGGCCATAGGTGGACACTCCAAGTTAAGCTAGTCCTTAAATTAAACTAAACGAATACCTGAAAGAACCATCAGGCTGCACTATTATCTTGGTATATAAGTGTATTATCATTCTTATGAGTTAAAAAGTATATTGTTAAATTTAAATGGAATTGATAGCACTTCAGTTATAGACATAACACATTTATTATTTTAGGTCAAATATTAGAGTAGGATTAGAGATTTTAAAAGTTATGATTAGGGATCAAAGAAAAGATGAACATCACATCCTTAGGAAGTATTATATCAAATAGAGAGATATACTTGCAAAGAAATCATAGATATAGTAAAGAATATGATAAAATAAATAGTACAAGGCATAGTACTTAGTGATGGCAGTTGTAACAAAGTTGATTAACTCTTACTTGCAGCCGCTACATATGTCAGAGGCTTCATAAGATAGGTATCATCCTTGTCCTCAGGTAGCTTCCATTCTAGTAGAGGAGATAGACAAAAATGAACTATGTCATCTAGAGACAAGTATGATCAAGAATTTATTAAGTGACATACAAAGTTGAAAAAGGCAAAAGGAACTATTGCGACATTTACAAGGAATCAAGAAAATCAATGGCAAAGTGCAAGGAAAAGGAAAGGAAAAAAAATACCATTAAAGACAGCTTAGGTGAAGTCTGTTAAATCTTTTGATTCTGTGTGAAAAATGAATTTTATTGTAAAGACATTGTGAAACCACTGCAGGGTATCGAGCATGGGAGAGACTTAGATTTTTTATTTTACAATAATTGTGTGGACAGTGGTATAATGTTTGAATCATGGCATAGAGAGACTAAAATAAAGATAGCCTTATAGGTGGAAAAGAAGGGGAAAAAGACTCAAAGAGAAAAAGAAAAGGGGAAGAGAAAGAAAGACAATTAATAAAAAAAATTCAGAGGAGAAAAGCAAGAAAATATTTATGAATGGATTGGAGAGGGTGAACTCAGCATCATTATTTAACCACAGGCCCTACAGCCAGGCCTGCCTCCTAATCCCATTTTGTCTACTTGTGTGTGATCTTGAGAAGTGCTTGCTTTTGTCTTGTATTATTTATAAAATGAGGATGATAATAAAATATTAATAAAATGAGATAATAACTCATGGTTATTAATAGGATTGAAATAATTAATGTATGTGTTTTGCTTTGATCTGTACCTAGGACATAAGTGATAAATAAATATTAGAAAATAATTTTTTAAAGCAGAATATATTGTTTTAAGGAATATAAAGACAGAAGAATGAGCTGAAGATGACCTCACATTTCTTCTTCGGTTCATTGGACTGATGATGGTAGCACCAATTTAGAGGAGGATTAAAGGGGAGGCAGGAATATTTGAAAGGTAATAATAAATTTCATGTTTAACATGTTGATTTTGAATTACCTGAGGGTCATCATATTAAATTTTCTAATTAGGCAATTGAATTTTTAATCAGGAGTTCAATGAGGAGATTTGTATTGAAAATAACTATTTGTGAATCAATTTTTCTAAGAGCAGAGGGTCATTCACCACAGATGCTAATATCCAGGAAAATTGTAGATTTACAAAAGATAAAGGTGACTTTAATGTCTATAAAACTGAACAAAAAGAAAACTGAAAAGGTACAAATAGATTTGAGGAAGAAACATAACAGAAACATGAAAAGATATGAAGGAATACAGATTTCAGAAGTAAGAATGTTCAATATGCCAATTTCTGACATAGAAAATCAGACAAGAGGATAAAATACTATCACTTCTTTCTGAGTAATCACTAGCAGAGCCATTACATCCACCTTTTTCTCACTGTTCTGTTCATGGCAAGCTAGGCTTTTTAAAAATCATGTTCCTCAAAATTCAAGAGCCGATTTTTCAATCCAAAAATCACTTCCGCATTTTTAGGTCTTTATACAGCAGCTCTCCATTTTCTGAAGCCAAGATATACGTTAGTTTCCTATTGCTGCAATAGCAATTCCTCAGAAATACAGTTGCTTAAAACAACATGAGTTTATTGTCTTGCAGTTCTGGAGGGCAGAGCATGAGTTCTATTGGACTAAGATCAAGGTGTTGATAGGACTGCATTCCTTTTTGGAGGCTGTAGAAGAGATTTTATTTTCTGGCCTTTAACCAGCTTTCAGAGATTGCCTGCCTTCCCTGGCTTGTGGCCTCCTTTCATCTTCAAAGCTAGCAATGGCTGGGCAAGTTTTCTCATGATTCCATCTCTCTAGTTTTAATCCTTTATCCCTCTTCCCCTTTGAGGATTCTTGTGATTATGTTGACTTTACCAAGATAATCCAGGGTAATATCTTTATTTTCAGGTCAGCTAACAATCTTAATTTCATCTGCAACCTTAAATCTCTCTTGCCATGTAATATAACATATTGACAAGTTCTAAGGGTTAGGATGTGCCATTATTCTATTTACCACAACATCACTCATGTCATCATTGAATACATTTGTAAGAAAGTGATAGTGATATAAATCAGATTACATGTTGTTGAGGAATGGATGGATGTTCAAAAGAAAAGACACATTCCCTTATATGAAATATGGTGACTAGGGCATAAAAACATAAAAATGGGAGAAACAGATACAACTGTAACTTCCTTTTGTTCTTTGTGATGAAGGTAAGTGATACTTCAACATAGCCATAGAGTGGTAGGTAATAGTTTGTGAAATCTTGTAAATATCAATGGCATCCAAAATTTAAGAGGCTGAGGTTTCTGGAAAATCATAGCGAGAATCAATATATGTATTAGATAGAATATCAATCCATTCCTTTGAAACTTTTAATCAGGTTACTTTTCTTCTGTGGATTAGAAGTGAAAAAATGGTCCAGATAAGATCCTGATACACGTTGAATATGAGAAAGTTCATAGAGCACAGAACGTACAGAGTGAGCTCTGCAATAAGACTATTTTCAAAGTGATATAACAATCCATTCACCATAAAAAAGGTACTGAAAAGATTGACACCAAGCATTGATCCAGACAACCTACTGCTTATGGCAGAGTAAGTCAATGCAACCACATTTGAAAGATGACAACCTTTCAAATTTCGTATTTGAAAACAAGTTGGAACTATGTCAAACAATTTGGAAAATCAGTTTGCAGAACAAATGTAGAGCCTTTGAAAAACACCACTCTTAGGTTTCTAACTAAGCGTAAAAATGAAAGCATACACGTCAACCAAACACATAAGTGATAATTTTATCAATCTTATTTGTAATAGCCCAGTCTGGAAGCAATCAAATTGTATGTCAAAAGAGGATGGATTGTTTTATATTCATACCATGGAATACTATACAAAATTAATTATTGCTATACACAACCTGAGCGAATCCTACAAACGTAATACTGAGTGAAAAGTAGCCAGATTCAAAAAATGCCTAATTTACAAATGCATTTATCTAGGGCTCTAAAATCACCCAGTCGAGGACTGCATTCAGATTGTGGTGAGCTTTGGAAAAGAGAAAAAGAGTGGCTGTGAAGCGACGACAGAGGGCCTTTCTGAAGCACCTCAAGTTCTATGTGTTAATATGGGTAATATTTGTACTAGTATATGCACTTCGTGAAATTTGTTAAGGTATATGTTTATGATTTGTGTACTTTATATGTTTGCTATATAAATACTTAAAATGTCATATGAAATGGTATAATATGTAAATGTTGAGGCAGTGAGGAAGTAAGAGATGGTTTTGCCAATTCGTTGTGAAAACGCTGAGTGTTTGGTAATGGGGATGAGTGCAGATTGCCATTTATATTTTTATAAATTCCCAGATTCAAGATTAAAAAGAACTGGCAATATTTAAAGAAAAAATTTCAAAATCAATTTGTAGCTGACTGCCCATATACTTTATTGAAATTGGAGAATATAAATGAGAAAACCAATTTGCTTGGGAAAAATGTTATTTTAGCCTACAGAGTAGTAAAATTTCAAAATGGTCATTACAATTCCAAAGAGGTTTAGATGCAACTAAATATAAGCTGTCATATGCACAGATGTTACTACAGTTTGCCCTATATTAACTATGATCTCAGCTTGCAATATTTCTCTTCTTCAAGCAAAAGCTATGATCCCAAATGAAATGCCAGATGGCTAAAATGGTTGTATGTAACACTTAGGAAACTAATACAAAAATGTTGAGGGCTGTGTTCAATAGGGCATTGTTATATTTGGCTTAGACTATTTAAATATTAAACAAGATGTAAAGATTAGACAAGAACTTTAAAAATCATCTGACTTTATATTACATAATTTCTATCCATGCAATCATTTTTTTTCCTAATTCCCCAAGTTTTTTTTTCTTTTAATTTACTGTGATTGCCATGTAACCATTCATTTTATTCCTTTCCTCAGATATAAATGCTAAAATATTTATTGAGTTAGGCTCTGGATCATTTCACAGTACCTCCCTTTGACTTCAAGTGACTTCGAGTATTTGGTTTTAAGTGCATTTTATTAAGGAATTTGGCAACTATAAGAACATAATTAAAAAAAGATATTATTTTTTTCAGAATTTCTATGTAAAGTCAGTTTTTAGCTCTGCCAAATAATAATGATAAATTAATTAAAATTTTACTTTTAAATGTATTTTATTTTTACTTTTTTATCATTGTTCAAGTACAGTTGTCTCCATTTCCCCCCACCATTCCCCCACACCCCAGCCATCCCTACCTCCCACCCTCAATCCTACCACTCTTTGGTTTTGTCCATGTGTCCTTTATATATGTTCCTGAAAGTCCTTCCCCCTTTTCATGTATCCAATTTAAAATAACAAATCCCTTCAATCTCCTAGCAGGAGGGAACAAACCACTTATAAAAACAAATTACTGAAAATATATACAAATTAAATATATTTGCTATAAGACTAGGGTGCTTATTTTTATTGAAGATATATCACAGAACACCATCCCAAACAACATTTTCTCCTGTGAAGTCAAAATAAAGATACTCAGTCAGAAATATTTTGCTTATATATATTTTTTTCTGTAAAAGAAAACATGGAAAGTAACAGAACTGATACTGAGCAAAGATCAATTTGTTATTTAGGAGACTGATTCCCATGGAAGGAATTACTGCATTTGGGAAAGAACATGATAAGAATGTTTGGGTTCTTAGTTATTGTTAACTCTTTGACCATGAACAAGGCAGCTAAAATTGGGATGGCGGGGGGCTTCTATTTTCTCCTCTGGTAGGCATTTGCATTTGGTATTAATAATCCCATGATCCTACTTATCTCCCAAACTCCATAAATTAACATGGAAATCTGGAAACGTATACTCTTGTGTATCATTTAAAAATATATCCTTTATACTATTTACACATTGTAAATGACCAGATCATTGGATTTCAAGTGTTTTATCATCAGATAATCACCTTTCAAATTAAATCTTAGCACAGAGCAAAAAAGTAAAACAGATAAAGTTGAGCTGGTCCTATCAAAGGTGTTGGGAAGTTTCAGGTCTCTTAAGCTCTGCTTGACCTTTCTATTTTGACATGTAAAGAAATTTGCAGAATTTCTAAGTCTCTTGGAATACAATTTAAAAATTGCTACACTGGACTACCCCAAACAATAAATGTTCTTCAGTCTAGAATTGTAATATGGAAACTGGAAATATGAAATGCTACTAACTACTTTTTACTTTACAATTTCTAGAGAACAATAACATGTTCGTTTCTTTTTTATGAATTTTTTAAATTTTATTTTTATTTTAATTGTTGTTCAAGTACAGTTTTCTATCCTTTACTCCCATCCCAGTCACACACCCCCAAGTGCTCCCCACCTCCCTCCCATTTCCACCCCCCTCAGTTTTTGTCCATGTGTCCTTTATATTTGTTCCTGCGACCCCTTCCCCTTTTCCCCTGAAATTCCCTCCCATCTCCCCTCTGGGTACTGTAAGCCTGTTTTCTATTTCAGTGTCTTTGGTTATATTTTGCTTGCTTGTTTGTCTTGTTGTTGTCCCTTGTACACTGCTGGTGGGAGTGCAGACTGGTACAACCACTATGGAAAACAGTATGGAATTTTCTCAGAAAACTAAAAATGGACGTGCGTTTTGACCTGGCAATTTCACTGCTAGGTTTACACCCTAAAAACCCAGAAACGCCAATCCAAAAGAACCTATGCACCCCAATGTTCATAGCAGCACAATTTACAATAGCCAAGTGCTGGAAGCAGCCTAGGTGCCCATCAGTAAGTGAATGGATCAGAAAGCTATGGTACATTTACACAATGGAATTCTATGCAGCAGAAAGATAAAAGGATCTCCTGCCCTATGCGACAGCATGGATGGAACTGGAAAGCATTATGCTGAGTGAAATGAGCCAGGTGGTGAAGGACAAATACCATATGATCTCACCTTTAACAGGAAGCTAAACAAGAAGACAAACCATCAAGCAAAATTTTTTTTTGATTGAATCTTTATTTTCTTTTTTTCCATAACCGTTTAGTCCCCTTATACCCTTCAGTGTACTCTCCAGCAATCGCCACACTGTTGTCCATGTCTATGAGTTCTTTTTCCTTTTTGCCCAATCCCTCCACCTCCTAACCTCCCCTCCCTACCAGCTGTATCTGCTCTCCATCTCAGTCTGTTTCCGTTTTGTTTGTTAGTTCAGTTTGTTCATTAGATTCTACATGTGAATGAAATCATATGGTATTTATCTTTCTCTCACTGACTTATTCCACTTAGCATAACCTTCTCCAGGTCCACCCCTGTTGTTGAAAAGGGTAAACTTTTCTTCTTTATTATGGCCAAGTAGAATTTCATTGGGTGAATGTCCCACCGTTGTTTTATCCACTCATCTATTGCTGGACACTTAGGCTGCTTCCATATCTTGGTGATTGTAAATAACACTGTGAAGAATATAGGGGTGCTTAGTTTCTTTCAAATTAGTGTTTTGTGTTCCTTCAGATATATTTCCAGGAGTGGGATCACTGAGTCAAAAAGCAGCTCCATTTTTAATATTTTGAGGTATCTTCATACTGCTTTCCTCAGTGGCTGCACCAATCTGTATTCCCACCGACAGTGCAAAAGGGTTCCCCTTTCTCCACATCCTCGTCAGTACTTGTTGTTTGTGGATAGATGATGGTCGTTCTGATAGTTGTGAGATGATATCTTATGGTTTTAAATTTGCATTTCTCTGATGATTAGTGACATTGAGCATCTTTCCATATATCTATTGAGCATCTGTATGTCCTGTTTGGAGAAGTGTCTATTCATGTCCTTTGCCCATTTTTTAATTGGGTTATTTGTTGTTTTGGTGTTAAGTTTTGTAAATACTTTATAAATTTTGGACACAAAATTTATCAGATATATCAGATATATCAGTGAATATGTTTTCCCATTCCCATGTGGGGTGTCTTTTTATTTTGTTGATGATTTCCTTTGCTGTGCAAAAAACTTTTTAGTTTGATATAGTCCCATTTCTTTTTTCTTTCATTTCCCTTGCCTGGGGAGATATATGGAATAAAAAAATTCTACAAGCAGTGCTGGACATGTTGCTGCCTATGTTTTCTTCTAGGATTTTTATGGTTTCTGGCCTAACATCTAAGTCTTGATCCATTTTGAATTTATTCTTGTGTGTGGCATAAGAAAGTAGTCTGGTTTCATTTTTCTGCTTGTATCTGTCCAATTTTCCCTTATTTTTAAATTTTAATTGAAATAGCTATACATGGCTGGTGGCTGGTGTGTTGAATGGCGCAACAAAATAGTTTAAGTTCCTCTTATATTTTTGACCTTTGACTCCTGAATAAAATTAAGTCAATTTAAAAATATCAATGCATAAAAATAAGAAAAAAATACAACCAAGTACAAAGCTCTTGCCACTCACAAAACATATATGAAAAAAATCTCAATTTTCTAATTTCCACTACAGCCCTAGAACCCATATTTGAGTCTCTAAATTGCACTCAAGTATTTCTGAGAAACATGTTACCCCTCACATCTTTAATGAGAGTCCCTGTAGACACATTGTATATTAAAGAATAATCCAGGTATGTTGAGATTCAGCGAGTGGGCAGCCACATTGGGTTCATGTGCATCACAAGGCATATAATTCAGAAGAGGTAAAAACTGTTTGTTATGTTCAAGTTGTTCACGATTAGTCCAGAGAATGTAAAATTTATAATGAAATACAATTTTTGTTTGGAAAAAGTGTCACTTTTTCTTTGATGACAAAGTGAAGCACTGTCACCTGCTCCTGATTCTGTTTGCAGAGTTATCTAATTCTATCTCTTGTTTCACTAACAACAGCTATTTGTGTCATAATGTGATTGTGGAAAAATAATTTAAACTCACAAAATTCCCAAGGTTTGGTTCCCGAGATGTGACCTGGGGAAACCTGTAGGGAAGGATGCACTGGCTCCCCCTGAATTGAGAGGAAGCATTATAGAGCCTGGGCTGTAGGCTGGGCCTGGGCCTGGGCCAAACATGACTGTTCTTCCCTCTGAATTCCTACCAA
>PVKM010012387.1:0-31766 GCA_004027735.1 Carollia perspicillata | reverse complement strand
TACCTATGAGCCCCTCCCTGTCTCACAGAGGAATTAGCTACCCCGCCACTCAGGTCTCAGTTTTCTAAAGCCAAAAGAGCGGAGGAACTCTGCCTCCCTTGTCACGTGGCCAGAAGCGCCCATAGCACGTGACCTACCTCCAGTTTAACCAATCAGTCTCTGCAGGGGCGGGGACGCGAAGTCCGAGGGGCGGGAGCGCCAGTTGAGGCCTCCTCTTCTCGCGAGTTTTGCCGCCATCGCTCCTCAGCCGCCCACGACTTGGGGTGAGGGTCTCGCGAGGCTTGGGCGCTGCGGCGGTAGGAGGAGGACAGGGAAGGACGGAGCGGAGCCACAGCCACCTCCCGCGCTCACTCCCTCGCGCATTCACCCGCCCCCTCCCTCCCTCCCTTTCCCTTCCCCAGCCCTGGCCCGTTCGCTTTTCGATCTTCTGCTGAGAGGATGTTGGGCTCCTCGCTCCCCAGCGCCCTGGCCCTCTCGCTGTTGCTGGTCTCTGGCTCCCTCCTCCCAGGGCCGGGCGTCGCTCAGAACGGTAAGCGGGGCGCCGGGGGCGGGCTGGGGCCTGAGGAGGTGCGGAAGCAAAGGGAAGGGGCTGGTGGGCTGCGGACCGGCGGTGAGGAGAGGCCGGCCGAGAGTTGGAGGCGCGGGTGTGAGAGCCGGAGGCGCTGTCCGCGACGTGGGGGCGTCGATCACAGCCTGAGGTGTATCGCTGGCTTAGAGGCGCCACGTCTTGGGGCTTGTCGCTCCGAGTCGGGAGGGGACACCCAGGTAGCCGATGTGAGAAGCCGAGCCGCGGGGGCGGATGAGGAGGGGGCGCAGCTTTTAAAGAGGCGGCCTGAGATGGGCGTTTGTGTGTTAGGAGAGGAGAGTGGTGTCGGCAGGATCCGCAGAAGAACCGGGATCCCGGGCGTAGGAGTCCTGTAGGGTTATGCCGGGGCCCCTTGAGACAGGTGACATCCTTAAATAAGGGAGGCGTTGCGGGGAAGGGAGTCCAGAATGTTGAGCGGAGTACGAGAGCGCCGAGGAGGGGCGAAGAATCCGGGATCCGTGGAGGTGGAGGGGAGGTGGGCGGAAAGCTAAGGTGGTGGATTGGCTGCGGGAGGGGATCTGGAGAGGGAAGCGGCAGCAGCTCTAAACGAGATGGGGGAGAGCGCTGGGTTTGCTGGGGAGGGCGGAGTGTTGGGCACGCCAGGGTAGTGGTAGGGAGAGCGAAGGGAGTTTCTAAATAAGGAGAGGAAAAATGACCGGAGGATGGGAGTAAGGGTTGTAACTGAGGCAGGGGAAGATTTTTGGGGGAAGGAAGGGCAAAGGCAGGAAATAAGGGAGGAAAATGCAGGAAGTCGAGGGTGTAACGTTGCCGTGTGGCGAGTGTATTAAGGAAGGCAAGCGCTTATGCTACGGTCTGGGCCTTCGGGAGGGCAGCGACGCTTAGCTGGGACTGCAGTGGTAGGACTGAGGACACTGACTGCTGGGAGGGAGATGGGAGAAGTGGGGGTTTGAAGTCTAAAAGTTGCAAGGCAGGAGAAAGATTTATTACTGAGGAACATAAAAGTAGTAGCTGGGATGTATGCAGGGTACAGTGGGAACCAGAGAAGTGGATTTTGAACCGAAGTTCTTTCGGTTCAAAAAAGGCGTGTGTTACAATTCAGCCAAGGTGTTGTGAACCGATTTCTGCTTTTGGTGGAAACAGCCTTGAAGAGGTTTAAAAATGTTTTTATAGGAAAGAATGTATGAGAAGTCAGTCGTGGAGAGTGAACTGTGGATTGTCTTTGCTAATCCTTCAGTGTTTCTTTGTTGTGATGCTAGAACAATTTAAAATGACTGTTGTTGGAATAGCTGAAGTTTAAATGACTTTAATTTTAAAAAATCAATAATAGAGCCAGTGGATTTTAGCATTCTAAGGAGAATACAAGCTTAAGATGCTGGAGATTACAGTGAAAATATATCTTATAAAGGATTGAAAAAGCATCATTGGTTAAGTATGTTTGTTGTACCAAATTTTACTAATCAAATCCTATGTATGCTTGATGGCCTTGAATTATCATTGCAGGGGTCAGGCATTGAATATGTTAAGTATATTGGGCATTTTCCTGTTTCCCCCAAAGCGTGAGGCCACTGTGGAAGGCAGGGTAGAGTTAGATTGATTTATCTTACCAGTTTTTGTAGTTGGTGTGTTAACAATGTGACTTAAAGAAGCCTAGTATTCATTTCAGCTATTTGATTTGTGGGAATAACATTGATTTCATTTGGGGCGATTGATCTTAACATGTTTAATCTCTGCTGGTGTGGTATCTGTCAATGACTGATAATACAGCAGAATTTTAGTTTCTTAGTAACTACAGTGAAGTTTTTGGATAGACCTTCGAAGACTCATCTGGCTGTTCTCAGTGATGTGTGTTCTACATACGGCTTAGTGCAGCCTTCCGCTTGTAATGAGCGTCAGTTCGGTCACGTGACGTGGCTGATGACTTGAAGCTGAGTTTGTGGTTGACCCAAATGAATGTAAGTTTAATTCAAGGAAAAAATGGCTATTATTTGAGTTTGAATCCACATTGGCAAGGATGCTATTTTTTTTTTTTTTAAATATATAGCTTTCCGTAACATGATAAAATTCAGGCTTATGATTGGTAATAGCCCTGCAATAGTCTGACCTTGTGTCATGGAGTTTCTGTTTTCTTACAGTGCTTCGGAAATAGATATCATTCGCTGTATGATGTTGAAATGTTAGAAGTGTTAGATTATCTATTTAAAATGATAACTTTTTAAAAAACCCAAAGCTACATGTTTTTGGATTGGGTATGTGGTAGTGTAAATTGAGTATAGATGTTTTTCAAAAGGTCTCTCTCGTTATTCCTAAAATAAAGAACTCAGACTAGATGATCCTGGAGGTCTCTTCCAGCTGTGACCCATTACTGCAGAGATTCAAGGCTTTCATTCAGATTTTGTTTACTACCCAAATATTAAACTCATAGGGTCACAGTTTCAAGTAAATCCTTTAAGGTGTTGGTTTTGTATGTAATAAGATAAATGTAGTTCATTTTGAAGGAAGAGACTTGTACTAAAATGTAACCTTCCTGTTAAGACTTTCTTTAAAAAATTTTAGACTAAAATTAAAGTGAAGTTTAAACCAAGCAGGATTATGTGGTAATCAAGAACACGGGCTTTGGATCCTGTGAGACCTGGATTTGAGTCCCAGCTCTCTGTAGCTAAGTGACCTTGAGTAAAGTGCTCACTACTTCCAAGCCTCAGTTTTATCATGTGTAAAATGGGGTTTATAATCATGCCAGTCCCACAGAGATGATTGAGGATTAAATGATATAGTGGCTATCAAACACTTAGGTTTCTGCCTGGCATATAGTCCCAGGGAGTAAATTTTTACTAAATGAAATACTTGTTACTATATGTTACTGTAATGTAACATGTGCTGCATTACTTTATGTAGCATTACAGTGCTGTGTGTACTAAATGTTTGCTACTATGATCCTTAAGAAGAAGCATTATTAGTTATTTTTGTTCATGTGTACATTGAACACTTACTTAATTGTTAATACTGCCATCTTCATTAAACCTAAGTAGGCTATTTGAAGGCTCCAGAGAGATCTGCACATTTGCATATGTAACTTTAAGAAAAGTGACCAGTAGTGCTGCAGTTTCACATTCTGGTGGGGCAGTCTTATTTCTCTTTCATTGTCTGTAGGATTGCATGGTTTTCTTACTCTTTCGGTGAACTAAATATCTTTCCATAGAATCTCACTGTTGTGAAAACGAGAAGTAGAAGTGGTGCCCTACACACAGTGAAAGTGTTGGAGGTTTTAGCTGACAAGTGAATGTGGAGTGAAGTGTAAAAATATATAGTGAAAATATGAAACAGGATAATTAACAGTTAAGTGGGAGAAAATAGAGAGTCTAATGATTAATACTAATGAGCTAAATTTCAAGAAGCCATTTTGCTTGGGTGGTGCTAGATAGTGGTGAATATTGTCCTTTGTAAAAATGCCAGTATTTGCATTAGATAATTAATTAATCTTTTTCTTTTCTGTCAAGGGATGCTTGCTTCAGTGGTTGACAATTTTCTCTCCCTGAGTGCATTTTTAGATGTGTATTTGCTATTGATTGTACATCTTCCCTTTGGGTGAATTGAAATGAACAACAGAAGACAGAGGTTATCTGTGGCAGCTGTGTACAAATGAGATGTTAGATGTCAAGCAACATATCTTAATGTAATCCAAATAAAAATTTAAATGAGCAGAAGAAATAGTTTGCCTTCAAATAAAGCATTTCCAAAGGAAGTCATAAGCCTCCAGTCACTCATGTAAGACCACAGTGTCACTACTGACATGTTGGAACGGCAAGCATGAGAAATTAGTAAGGGATCTGGGATAGAAAGGCTGTGTTTACTACTACATCAGGACCTGTTGCTGGGCTCTTAGTCTTTGTTTTTCAAGGTTACCAGATCCATATTAGAGATACAGATGTATCTCTACATCTGTAGGTTATTTTTGTGTAGCCACACTTAATAGGTCTGAGATTGTATGAATTACACAAATCCTAGTGAGAAATTAAACTATTTTTTCTTGAAGGAATCCCTTTATTTTTCTCATTAATACAATTTTGATGTGAAATGTTCACTTGTTGAGTATACATTAATAAAAGATAAAATGTTATTGCATTCTTATTTTTATTTTTTAATAAAAAATTATTTAACTGGGACTATGAAGATAACAATGTATGATTAAAAACATATTCTGTCAGTTTGGACACTGCTTCTCATTTCTTCAGTTTGAGGTACTTAAGATATTTCATATGTAAAATCTGAAACTTTGCTGGATGTATATAATGGTTTTTTTTACAAGACAATTTGGTAAGGAAATAAGGTGCTAATCTCTATACAAATGAAATATGTGGAAAAACTATGGGCGACACTCTGTTAAATGTCATGCAGGAGATGTTCAGTAAAAGTTTAAACAAAGTTATACAGTGGTGTTTTGGAAGAAGTGAGTGATGTGAAAAATAATCTGATGCATCTATTCAATTGTTTACAGTGAGAACGTAGTCTGGACAGGATCAGAAGTAGAGAATGAAATTGTAAGAGAAAGTGAAGGAGAAGAAAGGCTATGGTAGACAAAGAGAAAAGCAGGAAGCAAGAATGAAGAATGAATTTTCATTTGAGGAGTATCTGGAAAAATAGAATATCAGAAAGACTAAATAGATCAAGAACTTCCAAAGTGAATTCACACATTAAAATTAAAATAATAATGCAAAATCACTTCATATGAACACTTGATTTGGCTTTCATTGTGCCTCTTTAAAGAAAACATTATCATTTTATATGAATTTTTAAAAGTGCCATTGATGATATGGAGTTTAATTGTAAGCACCTTAGATAAATGCTTTTTAAAATTTTGTGAAGTTTGTGGATTTTTCTTCCAGAATTCTCAATTTTAGTTGGTCAGGATTAGCTTTGGGAAGACAGGAAACCTCTCTAGTAAAATTAGTTGATTATAAACTGTTACATTTCATAGGCATAAACATCATTGAATTTAACGTGAAATACAGTGGTGATCCTATATAAAAATGTTAACCCAGGATATTGATATTTAAACCTAAACAATTGAATAGATGCGTAAGTAAAATACAGAGTTTATTCAGTGTAGGAGAAGAAGTCAAGATTCATACGTAATTTCAATTTACTGTTATCTAAAATTGAAATTAGGCTAACTTTCTTTGTTTGCTTTTGTGTATGTACAAAATATATTCATTAATCAAACCTAGTTAACTTGAGATTATTTTTCAGAACTTTTAATTGTTGTGTTTGTATGAAAATCGGGTTTACTGAATATTCAAAGAATTTAAGTATCTGTATTTATTTGCATATAGTAAGTTAGTAGGGGACACAGTTAATGTTCCTCAGGTATCCACTGTTATTTGTGTTTGTTTGTTTGTTTGTTGTTTTTGTTGAGGTTCAAATAAAAAAACACAACTCAGTCTTACCTCTTCATTAAAGCAGGCTGTGTTGAGTTTCTTGTATTAAAAAGTACTAAATGCATTTCTGAAAAGTACTTTTGCATTTCTGAAAACAATTGTGGAATGTTTTAAGACCAAAACATTCCTCTTTCCGAATCATAATTACTGGAACCCTATGATATGCTTTGTGGTATTTTACAGAAGTGTATCAATTTACATATGCTTCCCTTCACTTGGTTTATCTGGGTTTATATCATTGTTACACCCAAATCTTGCTTCAGATTGAGTATACCATGAATTATAAATGAGATGATGTGAAATCACTCAGAAAATGTCAGTGTTCTATATATTATGTGAGGTTCTATTATTAGAAAACATTAAGTTTCAAATTCTACCAATAGTTTTTGTCACGTCCCAGTGTATACTCAAATTCTGAAAGTGATTAAATATAAAATACAAGACAAAATTTAAGTCCTTTTCTGATAGAATAACAAGGCAAAGTGTCCCATACGCTAAGAAAAGAAAAAGTAAGGGTATGCTTGTATATGTAAATTATTTTGCCATTGATTCTTCTTTTCTTCCTGATTGTATTTGAAAACCACTGGACTAGATATCTAAATTCCCTTCCCGTTCTAAAATTACACAACCATTGATCTTACAGCGTAGATACTGCCTCTAATGGGTATAGGACCGACAGAGAGAATACTTTGTTTTAATAAGTTTTTAGAAACTAGATTTTCAGAAATAATGAAAATTGAGACTTGAATGTTTTGAATCCAATTGCCTGTAAACCTACTTCAGACAACACTTGTCGTTCTTGTTTCAAGAAAGGCAGAATGGTGTCTGTTACAGAGATCTCATATTGTGAATTAAACAATTAAATGAAAATCACTGCCAGGTAGGTGTTTGTGTTCTCTCTGTTGATTGAAAAGTAGTTGACTATTGAAGAGACAGTGATTTGTGTTTTATGTTATCCTTTGAGGAGGTTTGTTTTCTATTTATGACTGAGTTTCTTCTTTCCTTTATATATTTTTTAAATACTTCTAAATCTAATTCATTGTAGTTGAACAAGGCAACCCAAGTGTTACCTGAATTAAATCTGAGGAAGTTCCTAGCTTTCTGTTCCTTATAAACAATGTGTAAAAGTTTCAGTTTTGCACTTATTCATGATACTTATTTGTATCTGTTAGGTCAATTTCCTTGCCTTTTTTTTTTTTTTTTTTTTACATTTTCTTAGAATGGCAAACATGTAAAAAGTAGAGTGAATAATGCAACAAACTCCCATATAATCATCACCTAGTTTCAACAGTTATCAGACACATCCTTACTGCTTATTTATTTAAAAGTAACCTGAAAAGTTAACATTACAAAATAAAAATTTTAGGTGCTGCAATGTATTAATAAAATAGAAATAATTTGGTTCACTTGTAATTGTGTTGAAATGACTTTAAAAATATAAGAGCTGTTTAGAAGAAGGCTTTCAAACTTTTGTGACCCAGATGGAGAAATAGATTTTGTGTGTAAGTATGTGCAGAATACATAATGTTTTATGAAACAGTACCTATCCTTACTTTGTAGTGTATTTGAAGAAAACTGTTATGACCTTCTAAACTGATATCATAATTCATTAATTGGCTCTGAGACTCATTTTTGAAAAACAGCATTTTCAAGTATTTAATTTTGGTTTTTTGTTTGTTTGGTTTTATGCTTTACATGCTAGGTAGGACGGAACACAGCTGATTTTTGTAAACACAATAAAGATCTTCATGTGGCGTTTATCAGTAACATCAGCATGTACCATTTCTAGTCATTGTTAGTAAAGAAAATACAGCATTATTGAATTAATATATTAATTTTTTTTACCCTGTTTGAACTTGGGAAAACAGGGAAGCCACAGTAATTTGAATATCATGATCAAAGCACAAGTTTTCCAGGATGTGTAGTCGTCTTTTCTTTTACATTAGAGCTTATGTTCCTTATTTCCTTGCCCCTGCCTTGAGTTATTATTGGTTGAATATGGGGGCTGGGAGTACTGTTTATTCCCAGCTGCACGCTTACTCTGATGCTGTTGTCTGAGACACGTTTCTGGTGAGTACAAAATGACTTGAACACTGGCCAAGGGAAGGGAAGGGAGGGAGAGGGAAAGGAGAACTATCACTGAAGAACCATTTAACTTCCATGTTTAAGATTTCCGAGAAGATTATTTTCTCATTTTTAGACATTGCTTCTTGAAGGGCAAAAAGGCAGTAAGATGTCCTGTGTTGGCAACTATTTGTGAAATAACTTCTCAACTCATCGGTTGAAGGAATGGACTATATTTAATTTAGGATTTTTTGATTGAAGGAATATGTTAAACTTGGGGTTTTTGATTATACAAGTTTAGCAGGTTGGAAGCCATTGTGGAGCAACTAGAAAAAAATAGCTCAGCAGCTCCAGCATTTGAAATTATATTTGCTAATGCTGACTCTGTAATCATTCATCAAGGAAGATGAAATAAATGGCCTTAATGCAAACCAGGAAACTGCTACCTGGAAAAGAGCAGCTGTAAAGAGGTTTCCAATAACTTGTAGTGAATCATAATTGAATTACCCTTAGACACATAACATAGTGATCACATATCAAAATTATGGTACTACCAACAGTGTAAATGTTTTCACAGTAGGACTGAACTCCAAATAACACTTTCCAACCACATTTAGGGACAGACGCAGATAATTCTACATTGATGGTAGCAGAAAATTTAGGAGAAAAGATTGAAGGGCTAAATTTAGGAAAAGGGAGCACTGGGGGATGTGATTATCTATTAATACCTTCTAGGTAGCAGTGTAAATGAAGTAAGGGAATTACGCAGTCTCTGAAGATGGATGGGCTGTATCAAAGAGCAGTGGCCTCGAGCACAAGGAAGAAAAGCATAGGATTAGTATTAAATAGATGATTTTAATGAAAGTAGCAGAAGGATAGAGTTATTTGCACTCATTGTCAGAGCCGTTATAAATAGGGCAAAGAATTGGATGAGAGGGTCCTATAAAAAAAGGGACTATCTCTCTTTTTGTTTTCTATATGGTACGGTTAGTCCCCTTATCTCTGGGGGATATGTTTCAAGGGGGGAGACCCCCAGTGTATTCCTGAAACTGGATAGTACTAAACCCTATTGAGCTTCTAAACAAATACAGTAGTTCCCCTTTAACCATGGTTTCACGTTCCTTGGTTTTAATTATCCATGGTCTACAGCAGTCTGAAAATATTAAAAGGAAAATTCCAAAAATAAACAATTCATGTATTTTAAACTGTGCACTCCTCTGAGTAGAGTGATTACAATCTCACACCATCCTGCCCCATCTCTCCCGGAATGGGAATCATCCCTTTGACCAACATATTCATACTGTATGTGCAACCCACCAGTCACTTGGTAGTACTGTACTGTTTTTTTCCTATACATACATACTTGTGATAAAGTTTAATTTATAAATTAGGCAATTGCATGGATAGAAGATTCATTCTTATGGTAGATTTTAGCAATGTTAGCATACAATTTTTTTTTGCTTTCCTTATTAAATTAAAAACTTCCACCTTTTCACTTAAAGGAAACACTTTAAGACTTCTTTTTGGAATATTCAAATTGCCAGTGTTGTTACTCTTGCCCTTTGGAGGTTTCTTGAATACAAGCTCTGTGATACCAGGACAGTCCATCTGATAACCTAGATGACTGCTTAGTGACTGGTGGGTTGCACATAAAACATGGATATGCTGGTCAAAGGGATGATTATCCTGGGAGAGATGGGGCAGGATGGCATGAGATTCACACCACTCCGGAGAGTGTGCAGTTTAAAATTTAGGAATTGTTTATTTGAAATTTTCCATTTAACATTTTTAGACTGCTGTTGACCATGGGTAACAAACCAAGGAAAGTGAAACTGTGGCTAAGTGGGACTACTATGCTTATTTTAGGAGCTAAGTAGGAGAAAATCTTTATAGAAATGGATATGGAATGACATAGACTTTCTAGAAATTTTGCAGGGTCAGAAATTAGTTTTTAACTCTGTAGTTCTATGATTGTGAATTCAAGAAAAATGGTAGATTAACTTTGGAATTCATTTTAGTGAATTTTAGTTCTGTCTGTAATACTTAAAAACCAGGATTCTATTTATTATAACCATCATAAGTAACTTCTTTTTGTTCAGTTACCAAAAACCTACACTATGAATTATTTCCAATCTGTGTTTAACTCACAGAAGTGTAAGTTTCATGAAAGTTCATTCACTAGACTGGAAGGAACGTAGTAAAAGTTTAACCTTTGGCTCTTAGAAACTAGGCTTTTTCTTTTTTATGGGAAATTCCAGCTTTTAAGAAAGCCTTATCATCTGTAAAAGAACACTTCCAAAATTCTTCTGTGATAGAAGCTCAGTTCTTTTTCATTTTTTAAAAAGATTTTATTTATCTATTCTTAGAGGGGAAGAGGGGGAGGGAAAGAGATGGAGAGAAACGTGAAAACAGTTATCAGTTACCTTGTACGCACCCTGGCCAGGGATTGAACCTGCAACCCAGGCATATGCCCTGACCAGGAATCAACCTGCAGCCTTTTGCTTTTCCGGACGATGCCCAGCCAACTGAACCATACTAATCAGAGCACTCAGTTTGTTCTCTGTGAGTGGGAGCTGGGGCTGTCATACTTTGATAGAGATGGGAGCTCGCTTTAATTAGTTCTGAGAGTGCAGAGTTGCCAGATAAAATGCGGGACACCCAGTTATATTTAAATTTCAGATGAAGAGTGCAGAACTTTTATTTCCTAAATCTGACATCCTTAAAGGATGTCTGTTTTTATCGTTGTTGTTGCTGTTTTGGCAGTCCATTTAGAACTTAAGTAACACTGAGTCTTGTAATTTTGTGAGTTTTTGTGTATTAAAATAAAATTTTTTTTAAAGTGGATTTAATATTCTATCGGTGGACTGTCCTGTTATCACAGTAATTGTGTTCAAGAAACCCTTGTTTTTCTTAATAGGGCCCCGAAGTATAAGAGTAGTGATGCTGGCAATTTGCATATGCCAAATTCATGTTTCACTGCCAGTTTTATATGAGAAAATATAGTTTATAATGGTACTGTTTTCTGGTTATGTCACATTTTCCCCAATTCTGCTACTTATATTTCATAGAGAAAGTTTTTCATTTATTCTGTAAAAATTAAAGTTGTTTAATTTTTTCATCATTCAGGAATGATGTGGTAGAGGGCATCAGGCTGGTTTCTAAAAAAAAAAATTTTTTTTCAATTCCCCTTTTCTCTCTTTACCAAAAATATTTGAAAGTTTAGGGACTAATGCCTGAAAGTATATAACAAAGATGTTTCTGAGGTTGTCGGTTCAAGGATTATCCTTTTTCAGATTTTTGCATGGGGGCTTGTAATATATTTGCTTTCTTGGCTTGGAAGTTATGAATGGAGATGTGCCTGATCACACCATTTTCCTCCTAGTGGGTTCAGAGTAATTTTCATCTGCTGAATTATAACCACCCGATTGAGAGAGTCAGAAAAAGTAGATGTTGGCTCTGCAGACTTGGGATGTGATTTATTTACACTTAAATTTCAGTACTAAGAAAAATGGTTTCCTGAGCTTTATTATAAGTCCTCTTAAGCAGAGATGTGTCACTGTTTGTCAGTAATTCGATGTAAGAGATACACTTTCTGTCCTTTTTTTGTGAGTTGGGGTGAGGTGGCTATAGGAAAAACAGGAATTGAATAATGTAATAGGTTCCGGGGTGAATGACATACATAACATAAAGTATAATCAAAATTATACTTCTGTGTATTTATTTGAAATATATTTAAGGTAGCTTTAAGAAGTGTTAAAAATAACTTACAGTTTTTATGAAACTAGAAATTAGTATAGTTTAAATTTAATGCTTAAAGTCTATTGGAGACAGTATTACATGATAAATAAATTGACATACTCTGTCACCATTGTAAATGTAAAATGTAAATTTAAAAAACTATGTTAAAAAGGTCATTATCTGGGACAATGTAGTTGAGTAGAAAGGGCACTGGATTTGGCAGTAGCCCAAATCCTATTTCCATTTTAGTTCCTATGGTTTCCATTTTTTAAATTAGTATCACCCTTAATCCATAGAGTTTTTATTAGATTAAATGATACTGTGTGGAAAAGTGCTCTTTAAAATGCTGTATTGTAAATGGCCTGTATGTATAGCTTCAAGTTGTGAGGCTTGGTACTTATAAACTGTTTACCTTTAATAGAGTAACTGGAACTCTGGTGGTTCATAGAAAAGTGAAGAGGAAAATAAAGTACTAAAGAGAAGGACCAGATTATGTTAAGGTTAGTTTTTCTGACAAATGATGACTATATCATAAAATGCACATTTCAGATGCCTGTTAGCAGACCAGCCTTTTCACTGAATTATCCACCTCTGCTAGGAAAGTTCAGTATTGAATTTCTACAATTTTTGAAGTTTGCCTCACAGTACTGTTCTCATCTCATGTTAAATCTGGTTATAGGGACACCCTGTTACTCCTCATCCCCTGTTGCCTTCCTCCCTCAGGTAGGTGACAGAAAGTTAAGTATCTATCTGGTGGGGTTTTTTTCCCATAACACATTTTTGTAACTTCTCTTTATTATTCTGAAGTGAAATTCACTACGTTATTAAGAAAATATATAATGACCTAAATGTAATATAAAGGGGGAAATAACTTACAACGAGATACTTAGTCTGTAAATGCTCAGGCATAGCTACAGAAGAAGACAGTGAGGTTTATATCCAAGAACGTGACAGCTAAACTTACTTAGAGTCTAGGTTCAGAACAAGTTTTTCATCTCCAATGTCATTTGAAAGTTGTGTAGGAAGAGGGAACAATTCTTTGTTCTACAGGGTGGGATTTTGAGGATCCCTGGTTCCAGGCAACTAAAGGCCATAGTGCTATCTCAATTATTGTATCAACCAAAAATAAACACAAATTTCCAGAATGCTCCATAAAAGGCAGAGCAGCCCCCTGTTAAGAATATGTCATTTTGTCTCTGCACTTACAAGTACACTCTGATACAGGATAACAGCACCTAATTAGTCCCCAGGACAACTACTGGTCAAAGCCACACACCTGTTCTAGGAATGGAAAGGCAAAGAAAACAGCTGTTCACTTGTTTTGGTTCTTTAAAAAAAAAAAATGCTCTAAAGCAGTGATTGTAAAACTCATTTACCATTGGGCCTAAGCAAGTAACATGCTTTGACTGAAAACACTGAAAGTTGGACTTTTAAAAGTACTGTGCTGATCAGATAAAACTCAGTATTTGCATCCTCTTCACCAGAGGATTATATCGTGAATATAATTATTCATATATAATACAAAAGGATTGATTATATTATAAATATAATATGCTATTAAAGCCTGAGAGAGTGGATTAGAGTCCTGAGTTTTGGCACGTCTCTTATTCTGGTTCCACATCTGTTTATTAAGAATAATATATACATAACCTCACAGGGTGGTGATTAGAATGAGATGTTTCAGTTATGTTGGTTTACTTTTTAATCGAAAGCAGGTATGTATTTTTATAGGGAAATGGTTAATGAAGTTTGCAATCTGTAATATGGGGGACTAGTCCCTTATTTTTAACAAAAGCAAAGGAAGTAATTAAAAACAACTTTTGACACACACCCTAACACGCTGATTCCAGACTTCCAGTAGATCAGACTCTGCTTAGTCTTGCAGGTTAGCGCTCCCCCGCGGCATAGCAGTGGCTGTTACTTAGCGTGGTGTTTATTTTTGAAGTGATGTGAGAGCACGTAATTTTGCTATTCAGTATTTTATTGCACCTCAAAAAATGGATTATGTTATAAAAGACATATTTTTATAGTTGTTGCTTGAGTTAGAAATTTAGCAACATGGTTTCTACTAGGGAACTTGTGTGTGGTATTTTTCCATTTGTCCAGTGACTATTTTGAAAGTTCCACATTTTCTTGGTTCTTTTAAAATGTTTTAGAGGCATATACATATTTCTGTGCATTTTGTTTTCATACTTTAGACTGCAGAAAGCTTATTTAACTTCTACTTTTTTTAGTAATTAAGATAATGATCTAAATGGCTAAAGCAATACAAACATGTGCTTTTATTCCTTTATTCTTATCCTCATAATTCTGATGTTCATCTTTGTTTTTCTCCACAATATGATTTTGCGTCTTTTATCAGAGCTCTGTGCCTTAGTTATAATATGTATTTGTTTTTTTTTGTAAAGTCCTGTTTTTCCTATCTTCATTTTGGTTTCTTCTTACCTGTACATACTTGGTCTTGACCCTTTCAGTATCTTCAGTTGCTTTTAGGTAAACATTTATTTGGCACTGTTAGCTTCCTTGTCCTGTCATTTGAATCCTTTTGAGGCAGAGGGGTGACAGATTCTACTATACTTGTAAAATACAAAGTTTAGTTTTGTTGACTGGTTTTTGAGCTGAAGTGTTTGCATATTTTTGCTTTTCCTAGTAGCTGTTGGATGGGTTTCTTTATATGGTGGAGATTTCCTAACATGCTTTTTAAATCTTTTAATCCCCATAGGGTCATAATGTCCATACTTCTCAGAAACAGTTTAGTCTTCGAGGCCTAGTTACAAATGAAATTAATTCCTGATGGAACTGATGAGTACATCAAGGCAGAAATAATTTCATGCAGGTGCCTAGTAATGAATATGGAATGGGAACTATGAGGTACTTGCTGTGTACTGGAAAAGTTCAGTGCTTCCTACCAGGCTGTGCACACGAAATGTTCCAAAACGACTGCCTGCAGAGCATGTAATCTGCTACCTAGTAGCAGGCAGGCATTAAAATTTAATTATGAGGTGGGGGTGGTGCTAGGACGATGAGATTTTATAGCTGTAGGATGAAAAGAGGAAATTTGGATGGGTATTAAGAAAAAAGAAATGCCCAGTAGAGTATACAGAGTAGTAGTTCTCACTGCTTGTAGGAACAACGTTAAGCTACAGTGAAAACTGCTCACAAATTACCAGTAGAATTTGAGGTTGCTGACATTTGTATTTCAGTAAGAGGTATATATAGTTTAGCAGCTTGTCAAAGTCAGAATTGGGAACGAATTTCAGCGGAATGTGTTTTTAGTAGTGTCTTAGAATGCATTTCACCTTACCATTCTGCAACACTATCTGTTGATCACTGAAAGAGTTCTAGGATTGTATCAAGTCTTAAACTCTCAAAATAACACCATCGGAAAAACTTGACAGGCCTAGTAGTACCAGGTGAACCTGAGGTAACCAGATACATGAGCTTGTGAGACATCTCTGCCTAGAATTGAATGAAGTTTTCATCAGGTTGAATTATCAAAGGATGGGTTTAACTAAATGTCGGAGGGAGTATTAGCAGAGAGGATGAACCTACCTGCCTCGGATAGTGATTAACCAACATTTCGACATGGGATTACTTCAATTTAAGTTTTTGGAAAAGGACAGAATTACTGTATTTAAAAAATTATGAAAGGACTTGTTTACATAATATTTAAAATAAAACCCAGGTGGTTAAAGTAAAATATTAAAGTTCCTGCTTTAATCCAGTTCCCAGGAATAGGCAGTGTTAGTATTTTGTTGTGTAGCCTTTCAAAGCTGGTTCTATGTATACATATTATTCACTGACTGTAGTGCTTATTGATTATCATTCTTGGTGTTGATAGCTTTCCTATTTTGAATATAGTAACTGTAGTGACAGATATTTTCATTTATGTAAGTGTATGGAGCCTCTAGAATACATCCATTGTTACTAATTGTCCCTGAAGAGAATTATGTTGATAATGACTGCCTTCTTGATGTAGAAATTGGCCTACTGAGAGGGCCTTTCTCATTCCAAACAGGGAAAAGCTTCATGAAACATAAAGGAGCAATATATTACTGTATTTTTATCCTCAGGAGTATTTTTTGGTGGAAATCTTGCATGTTCACACCTGTAATATCTTAGCTTTGTGGGTAATTCCTGGGATGTCTCTGCTAAATTTAGTGAAAGCATTCTGAATATAATTTTGCCGTCCCTTTTCAAGAGAAGTAGCAATATGTTGCTGGTATTTGGGACACTAGGTGAGTAACCACTTGATCCTTCACCTCATGGTAGGGGTGGTACCTCACCATGGAGTTATGGAATGATGAGAGTGCAAATAAGTAATTATGAAAGGAGAATAGATTTGGATTGTTGACTGACCTTTGGGATTTCCTGAGGAATGGAGGAGGGAGCAGATTCGAGTAAAGGTTCTACAACTAAATTACAGCTTCTTTAGACCATAGTATATCTAAGTGTCAAATTAGGGCAAGCATTAGATTTAGGAGTTTTCAGGCTTTAGCAGCAAAGATAAAAAGTAAAAAAAAATTTTACTTTTTATCTAAAAACTAAGTAGAGTGTCGATACGTTAGAGAACAGTCTGTCTGTTCTTCAGCCGGGAGAGAGTCTCCTAACTGTTTCAAAGAATCTTTGGCCTCTTCAGGAGCAGGATTTTTAAATTGAGAAAATGGGTGACCTCTGTGTAGACCTGCTTGTGAAGATTTTGCATAAGGATGTTTCTTACCTTTGGTTTACAGTCTGCTTGGTCAGTCCTGATAGCTGCATGGAAAAGGTCTTATAGATAATTTGCTGCAAAGTTGATGATTAAAATATTTGTATTGATACATGTGTCCATGTTTGAAATAAGACCAAAAGAAAAAATGATCCCTTTAAGGAAGAATCTGTAAAGTAGCATGAAGATAATCACCCTGTGCAAAATGGACTTGGGGATTTTTGTTGTAAAGTTTGTCAGCCTCTTTGTGAAAAAAGCCATCATTTGCCTCTAGCTTTGGAGTTCAAGATTATGCATGTGATAGAGTATGGAGGTATACTGTCAAGTGCCTGCTTGGAGAAGGATTGGAAGTGCCATTAGTTTTCATCCCTTGGTGGGAAGAAAATCTTAGGGCGTATGGTTTTAGCAACCACCTTGGAGATCTGCCAATAAGAAATGGAAATCCACTACCTAAAACAATGGGTTATAGTTCATGATGCTAAATACTTTGTAAACTTACAGGCTCACATAAAATTGCCATATAAGTAATTTAGGTAATTAGGTATGGATGTGTCATGGTAAAGGCCTGAACTGGTAGCATTGATAAGAAAGAAGTAGAATATGCCCTTTGACATTTTTTTAAGATAAACATGTTTTTGAATTAAATAATGTACATAGGATATCATTTAGTTCTAATTGTGAACAAAGCATTGCTATCAGTAAGGCAATCAAGTGTAGTGTTCTGAGCTCTGGAATTATAACTGCCAGGGTGTGCACCCTGTCTCTGCACATCTGTAGAATGACAATAACCACCTTAAGTGGTAGGCTGCATTGTTATGTAGTAAATTAAATTATATAATATACTCCATTATGCCTGACATATGTAAATAAGAATTTGCTTTCAAAGACATTAGTTATATATTCACTAATCTTTTTGAAATTTTTTTTAAACCCCCACGATTTTCTTAGAAGTTACCTTTTCAAAGAAAGATTTCTAGGCTGTTTGTTTTTTATTCTAGGAGGTTTACAGGGAATCTGAACTTACTTTTCTTTTAGAATTGATGATGGAAAGTGTCATTACCTAATTTGAAAAGGAATGGGGAAGTTGTGTTCTAATTGTAAAGTAAAATCTCAAGTCAAAAATCTATTTTACACTGAATTTTTATTCACTTGCTTATTAGGATTAGTGGATGCATGGCAAGGAAAAAAACACATTAGGGATCTGATTATTTTTTAATATAACTTCTAGGGCATCTATGGTAAATTCAAATATACCATAGTCTAGTTTCTTAGGATTTGTGATTGTTGATACTTAGAAAGATGGTTGTGATACCATGAAAAACCTCTCCTAATCAAAGAAAGATGGTTTCATTGATTATACTGCTCATTAACGTGTTAATGATTACTAAAACATTTTAAATTGTTAATAGGTTGAAATTTAATGGAAGGTTTTATCCTTACTCCTCAATTAGCGAGAATTGTTTTTTCTCACTATATTAACAAATAATGAGTATATGTGCAACAAGGCATTATGCAGGATTAACAAAATTAGAGACATCCTGGTTTCCAAATGATTGATAATCTATTAAAATACACTCTTTCTCACAAACACAGTATTATTGCCTTAGGCAGCTTCGTGAATTCAGAATACTGCATTTCTGAAACACTGTCAGGGAGTGTCTGATAATACATTCATACACAGAGAATCGACGCTAGTCTACACAACCTTGGCCTGTGTGTTTGTAATTTTACCAGAAATGATAATACTCTCAGACTACTAAATAGACAACTACCTTTTACAGGTATTAGGGTTCATCGATATTTGTATACTTTCCATTTGAAATCAAGAAAGTAGGGCTTGATTCACATTGCGTACTTCATCGTAAGGCAAGAGATTCTAGTTAATGGGGAAATTATCTGAGCCAGTGGTGGTATAGCTACCAAATAATATATATTTTTTATTGTTCTGTTACAGTTGTCCCAATTTTCCCCTGTTGCTCTTCTGTGTCACCTTCTCTCCTTACCCCTGCCAAATAATGTTGAATGTAGGAGATTAGGGTTGAGGATTTGTCCGTTTTGATAGAGAAAAAAAATCCCCAGGAATATGGAGGTACTTTGTAGGACTAGATACAGTTAAATCTGAGACATATGTATTTAAGCAATCAAAAGGGTTCTTGGCACGTTGTTGCTCAGAGTTCTTAGGAAAATTTTGTAAATCACAGTATACTGCATTTAGAATTGGAAGTTGTTTGGAGTTCTATTCTGGGGTAGCTCCACTCTGATTGCCTGATCTTACACAACACAACCTCTGGGTTCCCCAGACGTGGGATAACCATAATTCTCAGTCTGTGCTTTCTACCCCTCATCAAAATTCAGAGTATCCCTTTCACTCTTAAAAATTTCCTGGTTTAGATGATAAATGATGTGGTAACCGTGCCATAGTGTAATATCTGCCCTTGGGTACTGAACATGATGAAGGCTCATGAGATTTCTCCCTATGTTGGGTAAGATGGTTTCTGTAAGCTGGGAGACTTCTGTTCAGTGTAGTTAGGAGGGAGGGAATTAATAGAGAGAGCCTAGTAGAAGTCCGGTTGATTTCAAGGTTTAAGGTGATTCATAGGCTAGAAAAGATCCCTTTGTTTTCTGTGCTTGGGTCAGAAATACAGGATAGGCAGGCATTACCCAGCTTGTCTGGGCAAAACAGAATTCTCGTTGTTCAAAGGTAGTTTTGCATTTATGTATCATTAAAAAACTTTTATCTACAATCAGATACCACCCAATCCCAAGGGAAAATAAATCTCAGTACCTGATGACAAGTATTTTTCAGTTAGTATATTTAATTTCTTAATAGACTTTATTTTTAGAGTAGAAAGTGTAGTTCTCATATTTTTCCTGCCCTCACCCACACACAGTCTCCTCTGCTAGCACCATCCCCACAAGAGTGATACACTGTCTGTATTTGTTATAATGATGAAACTGCACTGACATGTCATCACCACCATAGCTTGCGCTAGAATTCGTTCTTGGCATTGTGTATTCATTCTGTGGCGTTTGGCAAATGTATAATGCCATGTGTTTACCGTAATACTACCATACACAGTAGTTTCACTACCCTAAAAATCCTGTGTTCCCCCTGTTCATGTCTCCCTCTCCCCCTTAGCAGCCACTGATCTTTTTACTGTCGCCATAGTTTTGCCTTTAACAGATGTCATATATTAGGAATCATACATCATGTAGCCTTTCAGTTTTTTTTCCACTTAGTAATACGCATTTAAGTTTCTTCCATGCCTTTTCATGTCTTAATAGTGTGTTTCTTTTTAGTACTTTTCATTGTCGGGAAGTCTGTTTCTAGATAGCTTACTAAATTCCACAAGTAGGACCTTAATTCTTTTAGCAGCAGGTTTTATATTAAATTACCAGTTAAAAGGGGTAAGGGGGTTGGAGTGTGGGGTGCAATTGCTTATTGCTTTAAGGATGATTTGCCTCATGGCTTCCTTACCCTCCCCCCTCCTGTTTAAATGTAAAACTTTCTTCATGTTTTTGCCCATTTGGGGGATGCAAGTGAAATTCCTGGAATGAACCATAATTATATAAATTGTTGAGAATTTGGGGAGAAATACAGATCTCCATGAATAGTGTGTTAATACCAAATATTCCTTGAACTTGTTTGTTTAATCTCAACATACAAATAATTTTGCCACTATTGTGACTTAAAGTAGTGGGAAAGTTTGCAGTTTCAACATACTGTGATTAAGGGCCATAGGTAAAGAATAAAACTTATTGAATATCCTCAATTTTTTTTTAAATTAAGAGACCATTGAGGCTTGGAGAGGGGAAGAAAATTTCCCATTCCTTTGTTGAAGCGGAGAATCTCTTGATCACTTGCCCATTGTTGCTGTCCTTGTTTTCCAAAAACCACGCGTGGTTAACTTTACAGAAATATTGAAGAGGACCAGAAAGGTAGGAAAAAGAACATAAATGTAGCAGTGCTTCATGAACTTTTTTCACAGTCTAAAGTAGGAGCTACTCACTATTCCTGGGAGATTTTTATCCAGAATCACTGGGTCTGTGGCTTGTTGGTTTTGTTTCTTTTCAGTACTCCACCGTTGAGCTCTGGTGAGAACAGTTTAGCCTTGGGTATAGGCTGAGATTCCACAAATTTTCTTTTTAAAGGTTGAGAAAATTTGGTTGTGATTAAGTATTAGCTTTTTCCCAAGAAAAGGCATTTCCCAAGATAATCTTTGGAACCAGATGGGTGCTGTTTTTAAGAAAGGTTAAAGATTCTTTGTAAAGGCTGATAACATTATGTAATCTACTCAAGTAAAGTCTAATGCTGCTTTGGGAGCTTCTGGCATTAGTACTAGGGCCTTGTATCTCAGTTGTTGACAGCAAGAACATGAGAAGACCCTTCTTTTAAATCTTCCAAAGCAGAATAATAAATTATTTACCTGACATTATTAAAAGTGTTGCCAGATACTGAAAGGGAATTAATTTCTATTTTGGTATATTTTACCCTAGTAAAAAATACACTGCATTTAGTGGTGAATCATTTGGAAAGAAGTGTGATTATAGAGAAAGTTCCATTCTCGGTTCCTTTTTTCGTCCTCCCTCTTTGATCTCATTTCCTCCCAAGGCTTCAGCTCCCATCTAAGCGGATAACTCCCAAGTGCATGTTTTCAGCCTTCACTCTCCTGAAGACCAGATTGTATTTCTCCTTAGCATATACCTACTCTGTCAGCACCTCCAAAGCCAACTCTCAGCCTGTCTTCCTTTATTCCATTGACACTGTTGTTACAGAACAGACCTGGGGGTGGTGGTGAATGATACACTATTACTGAAAGGACCCCCCTTTTTTCTGGGGGTTCCCTCCCGCCCACTAGGTTCTAATTGCCCTCCACCAGGGAGAGACATATCTCAATGCCAGAGATTGGTGAAAAGGAAAGGAATTATTTATTTAAAAATTATACAGGTTTAGCCCTGGCTGGTGTAGCTCAGTGGGTTGAGCACGGGCCTGTGAACTAAACAACATGGTTCAATTCCCAGTCAGGGCACATGCCTGGGTTGCAGGCCAGTTCCCAGCAAGGGATGCACGAGAGGCAACCATACATAGATATTTCTCTCCCTCTCTCTTTCCCTTCCCCTCTAAAGATAGATAAATAAAATCTTGAAAAAAAATAAAATAATAAAAGTTATACAGGTTTAGCGTAATGACTTAATGTTTTCATTAAAATACTAAAGTCCTTTAGGATGCCCACAGACGCACACAGTCCTTCCTCCTCCCTCCGCCCAGTCCAGGGCACCGCATCTCGGGAAAAGAAGTAGAAGTCTGTGATTCGGGCTCCCGGCACCATCAGCTGTGTCACCACCACCATCTCCAGTTAATCCAAAGCCATGTGGCACCTTCCCCTGGCCCACCAGCAAGAGTCCTTTCACCCCTTTTCTTTCAGGCAAAATCTCCTGCTTCCTAAGCCATGTGGGAAAAGGAGCAGTGCAAAGCCACAGTCCCCACTTGGCATGGCTGCGGTGCCTGGGTTTAAATCCCAGCACCAATCTTCCCCTGCAGCCCCATTTTCAACTTCTCCCACAATCAGTTACACCTGCCAGCCTTCCCGTATTCTTCCAGCTTTACTGGGCGGCCGTAGTAAGTCTGGGCAGGCATGGCACCATGGCGTGGAGCCAGTCATCTCCAAGCTCTCAAGCAGGCACCATAACCAGGGGGTGTTGCCTCTCAGTTACATCTTGGGTGGAAGTCACTTCCATCTCCTGCCTCAAACCGTGGCCACAGCTATTTAACATCTATGAAACCAGTTAAAGGTTATAGATAATGTTAAATGATCGTCCTAGAGGTTATCTGCAAAACTGTTGCTATGCAAAACAACTCTCAACTGCCCTGCTCCATTTGTCCTATCCCCCAGCTCAGACTTGTGGGGGTGAGGACATCTCATATATATATATATTTTTTTTTTCTAATATTTCCTGGACACCCTGAGTTTTGGACCCCATTACAAATCCCCCTTTCCCCCCCCCCCCCCCACCGCTGTACTTTGTTACACTATCACTGTCCACCTCATGGTCAACAATTTCAGTTGATTGTCTCTTATAAACATTTCTCACATTCATTGCCTTATCACCTTTTCTGCAGCTACTCTTCTTCATTTTCCACTTGAATTATTGAAGGAGTTG
Source organism: Carollia perspicillata (assembly GCA_004027735.1). Lineage (NCBI taxonomy): Eukaryota > Metazoa > Chordata > Mammalia > Chiroptera > Phyllostomidae > Carollia > Carollia perspicillata. Next base: position 9,115 of record PVKM010012387.1, on the reverse strand, counting down.
CCTAACTTTTTAAAACTTTTGAGTCATCCTTCATAATGCTGCTAGTCACACCACTTGCTTTGTAGAAAGAATCCCAAGTTGCTTAGCCTGCAGGATTCTTGTTTGTCATTTTCCCTAAATTGAGAGGTTTGGAGGCTATAGGCTGTCTTCTTATTTCTGAATAGCATGAACACTTAACAGGTGCTACTCGTTGTATGTTCCTGTTTTCTTTTGTACATCTGATGGGGGGGGCATTATCATTGGATTGTATTTTGATTATTTTTCTGTCTCATGTCTTGTAAGGCTGAGCTTTCTTTAGGAGCAAAGTTTATCATCTCTGTGCATAGTCCTTAGTAAATAGACCTTCACTAAATTGAACTAAAAGCATAATCGCAATTAGTAGGTTGATAAGCTGAACAAATGCAATAAAAGTCATTATTATAAAGTCATGGTGAGTGACACAGTTTTTTTTTAGTTACCATTTTGCCACATTTTGACTTCTGGTTATCAACACAGACTCTGCTGCTAGTAGAATCCTTGTTCAGACATCTGTGTGGCTCCTCTGCCCTCATTTTCCTTCTATTTGAAAAAGCTGAAAAAGTTAACAATTTCACACTAACACACTGTCAAAATGTGGTCTGTGGACCAGTAATACCAGCATCACCTGAGAACTTGTTAGACATGCACATTCCTAGGCCCCACTTCAGACCAGTTGAATCTGAATCTCTGGGGATGGGGGCCCAGCAGTGTGGTTTTAACAGACAATTCTAATGCACAATAATGTATAAGAATTGCTACTCTAGTGAAAGTTTTGCCTTTGATTATATAATAACAGAGCTTCCAATGTAGTTTCAACTATAAGTTGTTTATATTTTGGAAATAATTCATCACCTGGGAAGACCAGGACTATATTACCCGACATCCTAGGATGTGATACAAAGATTGAATTTCCCTGTGTGCAAAGTATTTGACTCTTGTGGTTTCTGGGGATGGCTATTTAAAAGAAGTCGGGGGGAGGGTGCATCCTACCTCTTTCAGTTAAAATATCTTCTAGATTATATCCATTCTATCAGTTTAGACAACTTGTGGTCATCGTCATTCTCGTGGAATTGTATGAGGATGAAAGAATGAGTTGAATTGTAGTAATCTGTGGAAGAAAGAGCTGAATTGTAGTATCTTTAACATTTAAATCCTGATTGTTGGTATGTTGTCAGGGACAGAAAGTAAGCTTGCTATCAAAAGCGATACTGAATTTATAGCCTAGTGAATTTCACAGACAAAGTAATTAGTGGAGGTTAGCTTTTGGTTAGGAATTAATTACTCATGGCTTTGAGAATGGTTTATTTAAATGGAGTATTCAACCTTTCTAGCATGTTGTTTTAATTTTGCCTTTAACCCTAAATGGAGGGTCAGTTGAGGCATACCCTTAAAATGCTAACTGTTCCTCCCTCTTCCCCTCACCCCCCAAAAGTAATTGTTTCTGGCTTCGAAGTTCCAATTGGGTGTAGTTGTAGGTTGGTCCATAGCTATTTCTGACAGTCTCTTGGGACAAGAGAGCTTTTCTGAGCATTTACTTAAATATGTAAAGATTTTACTCTATGAAACCAAATCTTTCATTAAGAACACTCCTTGAGATACAGCTGATTTGTATGCATTTGTCTATTTCTTCTGAATGAGACATCCTTGGTTTTTAATGGCTACCAAAACTAGCTTTTCTCCTTTGTGTACCAGCAGCTTGGGTGCTGTTTGTGGAGTAGGAAGTAAATTCTCTAGAACTTCCTGAAAATACTAGCTTGGCAGCAGTTTATGACTACTGCATTTTTCCTATTGGGCATATCCTTAGTTTTTTAAAAGCTAAGGTTTAATGGTCAGTTTGATGTCACAGTCAAAATAGGAGCTGATCTATTATTAACCTCACTTTATTTGTTCAACATTAATTTAAAATGCCTCTTTCCTACCTGGGGTGAGGAAGAAATGTTTAGTCTCAAGGAGGATCTCTAACAATGAAACTGTTTGCCTGAGAAAGATAAAAGCTTAGCTAAGTGGCTAGGATTTTCTGATAAGTAACATAAGCAGAGCCCTTTTGAGGCTGTTCAGGGTCATAGGCAAGTGTTCCTGAGAGTTCTCGGAGCAGGTTAGATATACATGAAGAGAAATGTAAGAGGAGGTTCATTTCTGAGCTGATTGTTCTCTTTGCTTTTAAAAATTTCCAATCCCTCCTATTTCTTAGAACTGGTCTAAAATGTTATTTTTATAAGACTTTTTTTTTTACCACAATTTATTCTGATTTTTAAAAATTATTGCTGGTAACCCTACCTTCTTTAGTGCCACTTTCTATTTGAAACATATTGAAATTCTTTGGGTTAGTGGTTTTCAATGCATTTTTTTAATTAAAAAAAAAGTCAGAAAAAGCACTGTTAGACAACCCCTTTCCCCGTTCTCTGAGCCCTGTTCCCCCTCCCCACCCCCCACTTTCTCCCACACCGCTTTTGAGGTCCTTCAACAGAACACCTAGGATTGGATTAGGCCATCCTTTTAAATCAGAGTAGAGTAGAATGCGTGCATAAAAGGGCATCGTATAGTATTACATTTATAGCTGTACAGGTTATGAAATAATGTTCTATACATTAAAAAAAATTTAAATCTTCACCCAAGGACATTTTCTCATTGCTTTTAGAAAAAGAAGAAGGGAGAGAGAAACATCGATGGTGAGAGAGAAGCATCAATTGGTTGCTTCCTGTATGTGCCCCAGCTGGGGATTGAACCCACAACCAAGGTATGTGCCCTGACCAGGAATCGAACCCACAACCCTTTGGTTATGGGACGTAGCTCCAATCAGCTGAGCCACCTTGCCAGGGCACAATTTTTTTGTTTTTTCTTAAACAAGTTTGGATAATCTAAATTTCCCAGCCTGTCGTGGAGTAGTCCTGAAGGCTACTGTGTATCATCTGTTAAGCATTGTGTCTGTGCAGATGTATAATCTAACATTATTGAGTGCTTACCATGTTCCATACACTGTTTTAAGCTGCGTTATTTAGTACATATAATTTTCACAATAACTCTGAGGTTGCTACTATTATTGGCCCTGTACTACAGATTAGAGAGAAGCTCAGAGATGTTCGATCACTTGCCTAAGACCATAAAATTAGAGACAGGGCCTCCTGGCAATCTGATTTTGGCGTTTGCTGCTTTTAATCACTAGAAGACGTAGTCTCTTTTGAACTAGATTTTCCTATTTCTCCAAAGCAGAAGGCTGGTTGAAATATGCCAAGCAGATTTCTTTAGTTGCTTGTATCATAATATTCTGTATAATTTCAGAATAAAGGGTGGGCCCTGGTTTAGAAGCTAGTGATGGGGACAGTTTTAATTTCCAGGCCTTTGTTATGTTTGCCTGATAGAGGTAGCTGTGAAAGGAATAAGTCTGAATTTGGAAAATTCTTTATAATTGCTGCCATATCTGCCTACAGATTGGACTAAACCATGAGATCAGACCCATATACCTCCTTCTTGCTGCAGAAAATGAGGTTACCCCATTTCCATCCACTCCCAGAGCCTCAGGCCTGCCATACTGTTGGTGGGTACATAGGGAATGAGTGCATATGGACTTATTAGTTGCCTCTGATTTAAAGGAATAGTGACAAGTGATTCGCTTCTTAAATAAACAGTAAGGGCAGGCAGGCTGTGTAGTAGCCTGTGTGTACAGCCTTGTAGCAGTTAAGAGTTACTTACATTTGAAATACTGTGCCTGTAATCACAGTATCAGTTTGTCTTGCTTAGTCATCTTTTTGAGGTACATGGGTCGGGGGAGAGGAAAGAGGAAGGAAAGAGAAATAGTCTTGTGTCCTTGGCTGTCATTTCATCCTTCTTGTGAGTCATGAAGGAGACAACAAACAGCATGAACCAGCCACAGGGAATTAGTAGAGAGGGGCTTGAAGGGAACAGGTGTTTTTAAAAGAAAGAGTAAAAGGTGATAAAAGCAGGCTAGATTTAAAGGCCTGGCTTGGCAGTAGTTAGCTGAGAGAGGGAAAGAAGTTTGTCTTAATTCCTGTGCAGTGATTGCCCTGGAGGTAAATAATCTCAACTGTAAAAAATCATTGATGGTCCCTCCTGTATGGAAGTGTGTTTGCAGTTTTCTTGGGATTGGATTCACCTTGTTTTTATGTGTTCCCTTTTTCTTTTCACCCTCTGCCACATATCGACACATCCAGTGTTTCCTGCCAGAGCTCCTCCTTTCTCCGGCTGCTAGCCCCAGCTGTCTTCTTCACCTCCTATCTCCCATCCCCGGTTTTGCAATTTTACATTATGCTTTTCCCGGTTTTACTGTCTCCATTTTTTGTACTCTGCCTGCTACCCTCCTCCACCCTCAGCTTCTAATCTCTCCCTCATCCAAAGCCAGTAGCCACCGTTCAGTTGCCCTCTTCCTTGGTGTTGAACTGAATACACTGATGTTAGTGCTTTTGTCAAACCTGTCTGAGATCTGAGCCCAGTTATGTATTACAGTGGGCGGAGATAATGGTAAGGAAGGGGGCAGGAGCTTGTTTTTCTGAAATGTAGGTTTTCCCCAAAATATTAGATGACCTTTGACTTAGCACATAACTGCTGCTGGCCTCCCAGCTTTAGGCGGTCATGTGCTGTCTTGTTGAGGGCACATATTTGAAAGTCCTTGGTAATGAAAGGTAGGGCAGTAAATGAGTCAGGCTATATTAAGCTGCCTGACTTTTCCTCTTTTCTGATTCCTCCTTTCTGAATTGGAGCTAATTTTGGATGGGTCATGAGGTAGATGTTGCTAATAGCATTCCCTTGCTGTGATTTGACAGTACAGGCTTACCTCTTTTCATTGTGTTTTACAGCTGTTGTGTTTTTTACAAGGCAAGACCCTTCCTCCATTAGCAAAAAGATTATGCCTCCCCTTGTTGCAGTGGTCTGGAACCCAACCCACAGTATCTCTGAGGTGTGCCTGTACTGTGTAGAGAGGGCCTTTTTCTTTTCCCTACTCCTGGGAGGAGAAATAGATCTGTTTTCATGGGCATTCAGCTGTCAAGGAATCTCCTACTTGGTTTGTTTATAGGCAGTAGGAGTTATTGGAAAGAACCATTGACTAAGAGCTGAAGACCTGTGTTCTGATCCCAACTCCAGTCAGGATTGGCTGCCTACGTGAACTTGGGCAAGTCATGACCCTGTCTTTCTCTGCACTTGCCCTGTGAACCTTGTGAAATTACATGAATGAAACAAGATGTGATGTGTGTGGAAGCGCTTTGTAAACTGTTCAGTGTTGTGAAAATTTCAGGTGTTTCCCGTTATTAATTTGGCTACTGACCACAACACTAGAGAATCCTATAAAGCTAGCCTTCTCAAGAGCAGTTGAAGGACTGCTCAGAACTGGGACTCCTCACAACTAGGGGCAGGTTTTTTTAATAGCTTATTTTTTATTGTGTTTTTTTCTATTACTAGGCGACAGTTTTGCTTTGGAACCATTTTTTGTTTTCTCACTTTTTGCCTTCCCCTTCCCCACTTCCCTAACACACATGCACACACACAGTTGCATTAGGAACTCCTTGACCCTGTGCTCCCCTCTCTCTGTTCTTTAACAGGATTATAATTTTTAAGGAGTCAGTGATCATAGTGTGCTGCACATTCCAGTGGAGGGATCCTGGCTTTTCATGGCCAGAATTTATTAAATTTCAAGTGGTGACAAAAGATAACTTTAACTTTCAAATAACTACAAAAACCTTTTCTAGCCTAGTAAGGCACATAGACCACAGCTGTGGAGAGCTTTAGAAGCCCATGCTCCGGCTTCGGACACACCTGGATGTCAGGCCAGGCTCTTTCACTGTTGGCTTGTGACAGCAGTCAGAGTCCTTAATTTTGGAGGGGGTGTCTTATTTTCCACATCTTTAAGGGGCTTATAATGACACCTATCTTATAAGGCTGTTTTGAGGGTTAAGTGAGATAAAGTGCTTAGTACGTTGTCCAACACATACTTAGAAGATATTCATTTATATATGTTTAACAATAATAATAGCTTTCAGAGAGCACAGATATCTGTTAAACACAGATAGTGTTTTAAAGGATTTTTAATCTTGTTTTTAGGTAAGTTTGTTTAAATATACATCATATAATTCACTAATTCAAAGGACATTTTTGAATTCTGGTCTCATATTCCTGTATGCAGGTAGAAAATTAAACTAAGTAAGATCAGCATTCCTTGCTCCTTGAAGTCTTGCTTAGGGCTGGCAGCACCAGGTTGAGTGGTTTGCTCAGTTCTGTGCAGTGGGAATTGTGTTCAGGCTGTTGCTCAGTTACTTTCGAATTGTGTGGTGTTGGAATTTGCGATTAAATTGTTATTGAATGGCTTCTTGTGGTTCTGGGCATACCTGCAGATTCCTTTTACATTAGAATAGTCAGTAGATTGATAAATAGGCTTGAAGTTAAGCCTGCTTTGCAGTACAGTTCAGAAGGAGGGGGAAAATAGAAAACAAATTCACTGATTAAGAAGCTAATCACAACATTTGAGAGGGCATAACTCTCCCAGTTCATGAAAATGTGAGAATAAGAACTTCGTGATGCCACGTAATGCTTAAGAACGTAATTAAAACAGAGTAATATTCCTCAGTGCTCTTGAGGGATTTGCCGGTAACCAGTTTTCTCTGTTGATTGAACCAGTAGTGAAATGAATGAAACCAGTCTCTCCTCTGTATTAGTTAACATTAACTTTGACAGGTGGGCAGGTGGCAGTTTGTGAGACTAAGACATGACTCCTTAGATACCACTTTATCCGGAAATGAGTGCAGTTCTTCCTGCAGAGGCTTGGTATATCCTTTCTAGAATTCTAAAACTTCCCCTGTGTCTGGGAATGACATCTTTTTGGCTTCTTGTTAGCTTTGGTAGATGTTGCCTTATAAGGAACTGACACTGATCTGAAGAGGTAGTTCAGAATGGCATTTTCAAGGCAGAACATTTAGTCTACGGCTGTTAATCACGGCATTCTTTTTTCCCTAGATTCTGAATGTTTTATGATTTGAGAGACTAGTATGATTTGGAGATCCTGACCTCTGCTTGAGTAACTGGGTTCTGAGGTCCGTGGGGTGGAATTTATCTCCAAGGTGAATGCTGCTGTGGATATGCACAGAAAATTGTCCATCAAGCACCCTCCATTTTCAGCCAGCCCCACTGCATCCTTGGCATCTGAACCACAGGAAGACTGTTCATTTAATTCATACCTCCTGTGGAATGTGTTCAGTCTGATGTTGGTAGGTCATGGTGGGCACTCTGCTGTGCTCACTGCAGAGGGGCTGACTGGGTTCCGAGAGAAATTGCCTGGCCACTCAGAGTGCCCTCTTTCAGCTTCTTGTTCTATACCTTGGCACGCTACCCGACTTGGTAGAAATGCCGAATGAACCCTAGGTTGAGTAAGTAGCTGAGAGTGTGCTTGCACTGTGATTTGGATTTCTGTGGACTCCAGATAAGCCTAGATTTAAAAAAAAAAAATGTCTCTTTTCTGCCATTGCCATCTTATCTTATGCAAGTGTAACCTTAAGCAACTTTTGAACAAGTGGCTCTGGCCAGTGTGGCTCAGTTGGTTGGAGCATCATTCCATATACCAAAAGGTTGTGTGTTTGATTCCCAGTCAGGGCACATGCCTAGGTTGTGGGTTTGGTCCCCTGTCGGGGCATGCACAAGAGGCAGCTGTTCGATGTTACTCTCTCACATTGATGTTTCTCTGCCTCTCTCTCCTTCCCTTCCCCTCTCTCAAAAATCAGTGATCATGTCCTCAGGTGTGGACTTAAAAATTTTTTTTGTACAGGTGAAAGCAGGCATTAACTTTAGTTTCTTGGCCGTGCCTGGCAATGTTGTTGAGGCCTAGTCTTCACTGTAGAGTTTAATTTGATTCAGTGTTATACATCCTTCATTCTTTTTGAGCTGGTCCCTGGGAGCTAGGCAGCTAAACTATGTAGAAAGAGTCTTTCAAGTCCTATGGTTATTTTTAAAATGACTTTTTAGGAGAATTTTCTAGTTGTATGGATTTATGGGATTATGGCGGGCGTATCTCTCCACTAGCAGTGAGTTGGGTTGCTGTTACTGTTGATTTGACTCCTGAACTGACTCCCGTGGTAATTCTCACCCTGAAGTACAGATGGTCGTGTGTGCCTGAGGGTCTGCAGTTGGGTAGAGGCTGCTTAATCACAGATGACTGGGGTGTTTGCTAAGGGCCAGGGAAGAATGGGGTGTGGGGAAAGTCTAACCTGAACTCAGGAGAGAATCCTGCATGAGAGAAATTTACTACCCTTTCAGTTGAAATGACTCCCAAGAGTTGTTCATAGGTTCATTAATACTTCTCGTTGAGGCACACAAAAGACATGTTTACATGTTGTTTTTTTAAGTGTTTATTCACCCAAAAGAGAGATCCTGACTTGGCATATATTGAGGTCTGTTCAGAAAAAGTCCAGCCATTGCTAATATAACAAGAACGATTTGCACGACCTCAATGTAATCTGACAGCCAAGGAGAGCGGACTGGAATGTGCATGTGTGAACAATGCTGACTCCACTGTACTAGTCAGTGGGGCTGGTAGACACTTGAGCGAGCATGTGTGTCCTGTGTGGCCATTGCATTCATAATGACTGAGCAAGTAGAGCAATGAATCTGCATCAAATTTTGTGTTAAGCTTGAACATTCCTCTGCAGAAACTATTTGGATGATTCAGAAAGGTTTCAGTTACGATGCAATGAGTACAGCACAAATAAAAGTGTGGCAAAAACACTTCAAAGATGATCAAGAATCTTGAAAGTGATCCACCTTCTGGAAGGCTTGCAGCAAGCAGAACACCTGAGATTATTGAATGTGCACAGGCTGCAATCAATGAAGATCGGCAACTGACAGTGCGAGAACCAGAAGCCGGTGTGGGGGTTCCAGACTACTTTGTCTGAGGTTTTAACACAGGGTCTTGGCATGAAATGTGTAGCGGCAAAATTCATTACATGGCTTCTGCTACCGGAGCAGAAGGAACGTCGTGCTGCAGTTGCTAATGACTTGATTCAAACTGCTACCCGTGAACCAGATTTCCTCACGAAGGTCATAACTGGAGATCAATCGTGGGTCTACAGCTATGATCTGGAAACAAAGGCCCAGTCGTCCT